>CACTHL010000767.1:0-303026 GCA_902712375.1 Dioscorea dumetorum
CCCAAAGGAAGAAGACAATGCAGACGCAGAGCACCTGACAGTTCTCCGCGACATGCATTTCGATTCATCGAGCGACAGGGACAGCCATTCTAACACCTGGGCTTGTATAATGCTACGGGCCAACTATTCGCCACTGCCTCGAATTCGGGAAGACGCACGTTTCAAGGGGACGCGCACAAGCACTCCGCTGAGCTCACCATGACGACACACCGCGTCAAAAGAAAGGCACCGCGAATGCGCCTCGTCTACGGGATGCTGGCGATCGAGCAATCAAGCCCGCTGGCGAAAGTCATGATAGCGCACACCTGACCGCCCCCTATCTCGCGACAAGCACGCCGCCCACATACTTGGGCGGGCGACGAGCATCCGCATCAAGGAACGCTGTGAGGGTCCACCATGTGTAAAGAAAAATGGGGCTATTTAAATTCATTTCAATTGATTCAATTCATTCTTTGCCAACGATACGCGTAGTCTCAATGACATCTAATAATGCTTGCGGTTCTTTCATATTCAATCATTTTTTGCTTTAAAATTCCATGGTAAATTACTGAGGTCGTCGTTTATAAATTAAGTACTTCAAGAAAAATGAGGGCCGTCACTATTAAAACATTGTGTTACACTTAACAATACGATCTCCGCAATATACACCGTTAATGTTTAACACTGTGGGGACCTAGTTGATCACATACTCCTTGTTTAGATATTAGTGGTAAGCGTTAACTCCCTATGTCCCTGTTTAAAACATGGAGATTTCCGTTAAATGAAAGAGACCTTAATCTACTTCCGTTGTGCTTTCAAAGGTGAGCGACCTATTATACATAACTTTTAAATGTCTCATCAATCAACGCTATGGGTCCGTAAGCTCGAATTCTTTTCTCAATGTATGTCGCCCATTACGTGTTGTTGTCTACGTTTAAAATGCGAGCCACATCGATTAAACAATGTATTCTCTTTGTTTAGCTTTGGTTCGTTACATGTTTTAATATTATACATTCCTTTTGTTTAATATGGCGGCTATTTTTCGACGTGTGAGACCCTTCTATTCTACTTGCGTTGTTTGTTTTTAAAGGTGAGAGTCCCTATTATATGTAAATTTTTAATTGTATTCATGAACCGCGCTTATGGGTCCTCGGGCACGGAATTTTTATTTTTTTTCAAGGTGTCACCAATTACGTGTTGTTGTAAACTGCTTAAAATTTAGAATTATCGTGCCAAGAAGGCAACTTGTGTTTATCATTCGCCATTAATCGCTTAATATCATCGTTCCTGAATATTACCATTTAAACGCTTCTATGATAGGGTTTACTCGCGTCCGTCTCTATTTAAACCGTGCTTTATCATGCGCACGAATGGTTAGAATTTGCTTAAGGAACATTGTTCTCCATTTAAAATTCATGCGGCTCGTTTAACATGCGTCCGCACCCGGTTAACATTTCCGAGAGAGTAAGAACGAAGTTAAAATATCACACTAAGCAAAAAGTTCTTATTTGACGGATGAAAACTACACTAAGGTGTCAAAAACCGTCATTCCGTTTATACATTTTGGCATCGAGCAAAATTCTCTCCACATCCCTCTTATGGGATACCACTGCCGAGTTCCTCATGAGAGAGATGTGTTTTTTTTTCCAACAACCCCGACCAAATCTTCGAGGAACTTCGCTCCCGGATAGGTCATCGCCCTCGCAAAGAAGATATGAACGATTTAGATAAATATTTCTAAAGACGCATAGACAATGCATGACGCACCGTTCATCCTAAGTCAAGCATGGACATACTGTAGATCCACCAGACAAAGAACGCTCGGGTCAGCCTTCGTTTCCCTGGCTTCGCGCCGAAAACGTGGTCCCATCCACCACCGTGCCACGAAAGCCGAGAGGCCCTGGCGCCTTCCCCGGGTCAAGTGAGTACGCCGGCGTGGAGCGGCATGGCCTTCTCGCACGCGCGAGAATCGTGCACATACATACGGCTAGATCTCGCGAGTAATATCCGGGTGCTTGTTTCCGATTCTTCTTTAAATACAAATGTATTCAACTCGGGACGCTCGCACTATTTCTCTAGTTCCGATACAATAACTATTCGACGCTTGAATTCCAAACAAACGAATTTAATCGTATCGTATAACAAGAACGTCCACCGCCTGTGTTAACCAATGCACACTTTCCCAATGCTATCTCACAACACTTCAACAAACGCATGCATTACTCGTTAATGTATATCCCCCGTTTACGTATCCGTTTAACTTTAAGACTTACCATTCACATTAAGAATAACGTTTAACTTTCGAATCCGTCTCTTAACTTGTCGCTATTGTTAACGTTAACGTTGCGGTAAAAAAAAATTTCATGTCGCTATTGTCACATATCGGCCATCGACAATAAAATAAGTTTATGTAATTCATTATCATGTAATTCATCATCCTAACATAAACATATTAGTTGTGCGTTAAAGGTAATAGTATCTCGGCCAGCGCTTCTGCATAACTTTCAAATATAAAGGCTCGCTAAAATGATTTGCTCTCCGTTTAAAACCGTTGGCTCTGCTCAATTATAGTTCGTGGATGTTCACTCTTTAGGAGTCTCTGCAATTATACGAGTCTCCGTTTGCTATTCGATTCATGTGACAATAATTGCTTCACAAATATCCGCAACTTACGCTTTCGCAACGAAATTACATGAATTTCAAATAGATGTGCGAACATTTTAGTTTTCATACATTAATGGTGAAAGTCACTACTATTGGCTAATGACTCACGCCGTGAGTAATAAAATGACCGCTTAGGCTTGTATGTTTAAATATAGATTACTTCTCGTTTAAATATTAACGACTACGTTTGATCTTGCGACGTACTCGTTTGAATATAGAGAACTCCATTTAGATGGCGACTTACAAACGACATCAACTCGAACATAATCTCACTCCCCCTTTTTTTTGTCATTCAAATCTGCCAGTTTTTCCACACGTGCCTTTCGATCTTTTATTCCTTCAAGTTTCTATGCTTAGTGCACTTAGGGACAGGTGTTCAGAAACCCAATCCAACTCTTCACCATCGGTGTAATCCCCGACGCCGCAGAAGGCCTCCCGCAGAATAAAGAGTCAAGGTTTACGCGTATGGGCTGCATTTTTTTTGATTTACACTAACCTATTGCCCATAAAGATGCAAGACTACATGACACGTCATCGTCAACAACGGGGGGCCTTTGGTAATCTCCACGCTCGTCAAGGGCACAACTCGGGGCAACGCCACCTCGCCAAGCAATGTTGCACGCCTCCTCGGCGCTTTCCGCGAATTGAAGAACCGGAGAAAGGGGTCCTGCCGACCGTCACCGTGGCCAGAAGACGGCTGTTGTGTCCGTGGCCCTCACTGAGAGTGGTGTACTCCGGCGAGGGCCTAGGGCGTGTCATCTTGCAAATGTCGCTAGACGTGACTTAAACATTGTTGTGGGATGTGGATAATATCTCGGTACCGTATCTTGTTTTTTTTTTCTTGATGCTTACATACAATCATAACTATTTGTAAAAAAAAGGCATTGGTTTTCGTGAAATAAATGGAATATAGTAAATGGCATCGGTTACATTCACGCTTCTCGACTCCCATTTCAACATTAAATTGGAGTAATTAATAATAAATTCACATTGCATAGTTTAGTTGACTACGTTATACCGTAACTAGCCTAAATTCAACTCCATTTAAGCATGCGACGTTTCAAAGATTTTCCAATGCAAATTTTCTGGTTTTGAACCTATTTTGTAAACATCAATGAGGTATTTAATCTATGAAACTCGCCATCATTGTTTAAATATAACCGTCATCACTTACCCTTACACTTTACCGTTTATTTCTCTCGATAGCCGGCGGTTAACTATCGACGAACGCGAACGAGGGTTCTCCCGTTTAATATCGTATGACACCGCTTATTAGCGTGCGTCTTCACTTAACATTCGACATGTTTCTGTTTGAATTGTCTTCCTCACACATCGAGGACTCGTGAAAACTATTCTCGCTATTTACAAACACTCGCGCTTTTCAAATATTGTGGCCCACCCTCCTCACAGGCATCGACGTTTATAATTTTGAGTGCCGATGTTGAATTATACACGTATCGGTTTAAAGATCAAAACGTAACAGGGAACAAATTTCTTTCCTTGACAAAATTTTTAATTGAACCGGGAGGTTCTATTACAACCGAGCGTAGGCATACTAATTTATACATCTAAAACCGAAAAAAACATTATCATATCGCCTTCGGCCCCTGGATGAGCTTCTTCACTTGGGCCGTGCGGGTTCTTAGTCGGTCGAAGTTTTCGGAGAGGACACTCCCTTCTCCGCAAGCTCGACGAGCATGTCCTTCGGAAGCACTCCAACTCTCTCTTGCTGGAGTGCTCGCGTGCGAGTGAAGGCGCCGATTCGAAGGCGTTAGCGGTGCGAGGCCCCGCAAATGAAGGCTTTTAACAATTTAGAAAATAAATAAAATTTCCGTAACATGGACGCTAAGTCTTACGGTATGACTCTACCTCCACAAATCGATCGAGCGAGAAAGGCAGGCGGACGCGCATTCATCCTCCCAGGCATGGAATACGGAGGTCATCAGACGCCACCTCGCCGCCGCAGGGGCCCTGGGCGTCCTTCGATGTTTCCGCGGGTGGTACAGGGCTGCGGTCAGTCCCCCGACGAACCGCCATCGCTCCCAAGAAGGCTACGGGAGTGGCCCGGGCCCTCCCTCCTGCTGAAAGTACTCACGTCGCCGGCTTACGGTTCTCTCCCCAGAGCTCGTTGAGGAGGGACTTCGGACATACTTCTTCTCTCGTGTGTAATATGTGGATGTGCCTTTGATTTCCGTTTATTGTTTAAATAGAAGTTTAGGGGTCGCAAGTTCGCCTAACGTATCCGTGCATTGATGCTTACGTGTGGATTTTGAATTCAAATGTAATTGGGAAAGAGATGGTAATGAATTAGCATTCGTTCCGGGATTTCACTCTAATGACGTCTTGTGCGTCATTAATTCGGACTATCTTACATTCCCGAAGTTCAAATACAAAAGAATGACAACAAGGACGTGGCTGCTTAACTTTTTATTACTTTTATTACCAAGATTTCCGTTTAACATCTCACTGCGTACGCTTCAATTTGTGTTACCATACAACGTCTCCGTTAAACATTCCGCCAAGATGTGTAAAACTCGCGCCGCATCCGTTAAATATGACGCGCCCTCTGCTTATGCTCATTACTATCTTACATCCTTCCCAAGTTCAAATACAAAAGAATCGACAAATGTCTATGCGCCCGTGATAGCGTTATTGCCTGGACACCGTTTATTTCCGACTTTCCTAGCTTCCATCGCGGACGCTCTGCAATTTGTGTTACCATACAATCGTCTCCGTTAAACATTCCTCCGAAGATGTGTAAAACTCGGCCACTGCATCCGCTTAAATACGACGTCCTCTGTCGATGCGCCACTATCTTGCATTCCTTCCAAGCTTCAAATACAAAAGAATGACAACAAGTATGTGCCTCATTAGCGTTACATGTACCCTTTATTACCGATATTTCGCTTAACATCTCCGGCGCTCACGCTTTGCCACTCAGGTTACCATACAACGCCTCCTTTAAACATTCCGCCAAGATGTGTAAAAACTCGCCGCCGTATCTGCTTGGGGAATACGACGTCCCCTTTATGCGTCACTATCTTACATTCCTTCCCAAGTTCAAATACAAAAGAATGACGAACAAGCGATGTGCCCTGTTTAGCGTTATCGTCACCGTTTATTACCGATATTTTCCGTTGCGACATCCACCGCGTACGCTTAAATTTGTGTTACCATAGCCAACGTCTCCGTTAAACATTCCCGCCGACAATGTGAAACTCTCGCCGCCGCATTCTGCTTAAATACGACGTCTCTCATGTTTAAGGCGTCACTGTCCCATACATTCCTTCTGGAAGTTCAAACACAACATGCTATGTGCCCTCTTTTAGCGATGCTCCTCGTCTTGCATTCACCAAGCGGACGCTTCAATTTGTGTTACCATTACAACGTCTCCGTTAAACATTCCGCCGAAGATGTGTAAAACTCGCAAACCTTGCCGTATCTTTTTAATATGACGTCTCTGTTTATGCGTCAATATCTTACATTCCTTCCTAAGTTCGGAAATACAAAAGAATGACAACAAGCGATGTGCATGTTTAGCGTTATTGGTTACCGTTTATTACCATATTCGGTTCAACATCCAATGCGTACGCTTCAATTTGTGTGACTCTTTTAAATGTGTCACCATTTAACATTAGGTTTATTCGATTAAAACTTCGAAAGTGCATAAAACGAAATTCGTCTATTCTATGTTTAAATATCGGGCGTCATAACGAAATAAATGTGGTACTCTTTAAAGATTATCCTTTTATGAAGCCTAATCGGCGACACTTTCATTTCAAGTTCTACGATCGTATCCAGTGACGCGTGGCAGCAGGCTCGTGCACTCGCGGACATTGAACGGCTGCGACTCGATCCTCCTTCGTCTAGGACTACCGTGTTGCCTCTCACACAGCGCGGCGCGCAAAGCGTATCTCGATTATTGTCCGTGGGCCTCTCATTGTCGGGTATGGTGAAATATAGCTTCCTTATACGCCAACTTGTAAGGGTGTCGACAGTTAAGTGATCGCTAATAAAACGATGAACATTCTTGTCCGTCACCCAGCTATCGCGGCGCAAGCGTGCTTGGACGGGATGCCTACAAACTTGCCATCTGCGACATGAGCAAGTTTTCACCCGCAAGGTCTACAGATCTTGCTAGCACGAGACGGTCAATCACTTCGTAACGATCGGCGAGACAACGAGCAACGTGAAGACTTCGGCTATAATGCACAAGCGTCTCAACCTTTGAACGTATGTCCGGGCATAAGAAAGTATCCCATTTGTTCGCTTGCTCACGGGTGAGTGCATAACATGCGCATCGGCTTGTACCTGCACAACGAATATCGGAAATCTTAAAGAAATTTACGCGAATATATGAATATTTAAACACCACTACATCGGAGTAAAGCAAGAACAGTAATAAACTAAAGATCGAAGAAAAAACATATACGACAGTATTTAAACCGAGACAATGATATTAACATTTGTTATCTTACACAGGATTCTCTTGGACTAAAGGGTTAATGTGAATGTTAAACACCGACGACGATATCAAAGCTGTGGACAGTGCATGTTAAACACCGATAACGAACATTAAAGGGTAACGGGTAAGCAAGCGTTACATGCATTTAACCTTCGAGTACCTTATAGCGTCGACCATTTTCGTCACCTGGTAGGTGTCGAGCTTCTTTGATCCACGCATTGAACGGCTTCGGCTACATTCGAATACATCTCGCCCCATCGGTCACCTTTGAGAAGATAATTCGACCGGTGTGACATGTCGGATTTGTGAATCCAACCACTAAACGCTTCGGGCGATACGGCCCGCAGTTCATTGACGGTGTCACCGAATTCTTTAGCCGTCGTTGCCCACGCGATACGAAAGCATATGGACCAGGACTCCTCCCTCAATGCCTTCCCAAGTCTGCCATTGGCTTTCATAAAATTGGCCTCCAAGTGCCGAAGGCGGTACGCGTGCGGGGATGAAGGAAAACTCTCGCAACGGCGTTCACAAGGCCCTTTGACCTATCCGAAACGAATGTAATTGTCTCTTGGTAGTCTCCTTCGTCGTATAAAGCATCACCTAACTTGGAAATGAACCCACGTCCAATTAGCGTCGGTCTCGTTGTCGACAATAGCGAAGGCGACGTGGAAGAAGCCATTGTTCCCATCCTTCCCTGTGGCACCCAAGAGAGTACCCCGATACTTTCCGAGGAGGTGAGTACCATCCACAAACGGCCGGCGGCCGCATGCCCGCTTGAACCCCAAAATGCACGCGCTGAAAGAGAAGAACGCACGTTTAAAACGCTCACCGTCTCTTTCCACAAACGCGATCTTTCGGGGGTTTGTCTCGGCCACCTTATGGACGTACCAAAGCAACGGATCGTAGGTTGGAGATGTATTCGCCGTCGAGGATCACCGGGCATGCTCTTTTCCCGGCCAAGCTCTGCTTGTATGGAATGTGGACACCATGCTCCCGCAACATGTCCTTCGAATGTCGATGGCCTTGTACAAGGGCCGGTCCTTCGGCTTCGAATCACTCGTGCGGCGACCCATTTTTGGACGCTTTCGGGTGTGACCCCGACCCAATTCCACCACCGCGAGGTGTGCGTCGGGTCCCGTTGTCTTGATTCTCGAAGGTATTTCTATTATATTCCTTTGATGCGTGAACGCGCCATTGACATCCACCGGCCGCGCATTCCACAGTGACCCGGTATTTTTTTCGTTCTTCACGAATTTGAAATCAAAATTCCGTCGATAGCAAAATTGCGAAGTGTATCTCGAAATGTTCAACGCCATCAAAACGTTGTCCGACGTCCAACGACAACACTTCATGTCGATCGACGACGATGGCGGGCATGCGACACCATCCGGGTCGCCATGTGGTGGGACAGAGCGCTCCCAGATTCCGATTCCTGCCCGGCACTTCGGTTCAAACGCAACGATCGAATTTAAGCATAAAGTCCACTTATTTAAACGCCTAAGTTAATATTTACACGTTAACAGGCATAGTTAAACATAGATGTAATAATGCAAACGGTGTATGATAGTTTTACGAAACATGATAAATTAATCGGAGACGCCCAATTTAAACGGATAATTCATTCTTTAATACGGATAATGGTAGTGTTAAACACTAACCGACATACAATCGCATAATTGTTTTAGAGCAACGCATTACCACGACAATAACTCGTTTTCGGAAGGCTGCCGTGGCACGTCATCCGTCTCGACAACCATATCGACTACACCGCCTTTGAGGATGGAGAACACATGACACATGCCTGGAAGTCCACCTCGTTCTCTATTGGGCAAACCGTATTATGTCCATCGGGTGTGATGAACTTCACCCTCACGCGACAAACATCGAGACCCCGGCGCTCACAAATCTCACCTAACACCGACGCCCATTCGGTTGACGCGGTGAACGTCGGCACTCGTCCCTCCCGTTGTATCTAGCAATGGCACAAAAACCGTCCATAATATCGACTTAGCTGAAGGAAAAGGAGAACAAGAACAAAATTATGTAATTCGCCTTCTAAGCTCTCTAAGCGAACAAGAAACCATAAAGGGGGAAAAAACTCACATATGTATGCATAAAAGCCGGACATGACATGATGTGATCGGGCGGGTTTTTTCCCACCATTTGCGAGGGCAAAAATGGATTTTCGTAACACGGACCCATTTCATGTGACTGACGGGGGTAGAAGGGAACCAAACTATAACAGAGGGGTCGTCCGGGGTGTGCAAAAAATAGGAGGGGTTTTTGGCCGTTTGAAATTCCCGAGGAGTGAACGGTAATTTTCCCTTTTTTTTAACATTTCAAGTTATAATAATTTATAAAATAAATTTATATTCTAAAAACATAATTATCAATATAATTAATTTATTATATTTACCAAATCAACTGAAAAATAATCAAGCCAAATAACAATTTTGAAGTATGCAACTTCAATAATTTTACAAGTAACCATATATAAAAAAGACAAGACATAAACTTTTTTTTTTTGTGACAAATGTAATAAGTGCGATTAGTCAAGAAATATTCAAATATAGATGTGCATATGTTATAGTAGCTTATCGACCTTCTAGTGATAAATCCCCCGACTTCCAATTCGGAGGGGAGTTAGTACACAAATTTCTCACGGAAATTCATAGCCTTGGCTTTTGAGGGACTCGAACTCAAAACCCCTCAAAAGCTAAGTATATGAGTAACCGCAAACCATTAAAAAAACAAATTATAAATAATCATTTATTTAAAATTCACCCAAATTTCCCCTTTCGTTTTTGAAGCAAGGGCAAACCCTAATTACCTTCAGTTACATCACCTAATTCCACAAACAACAACTCTAATTATTAATTAACCTTCTTACAATCAACCCTAACTTCTCCAGCGGTCCCAGTGAGAGGACTCAAGTTGCCCATCTTCACCATTGCACTAGCAAAATCAGTATTAAAAGCATTCACATCATCACTATAAGTTTTCACAATTGAGTCAGCTTGACCACCATTGAACAACACTTGATCCGAATGCAACAGTCCTTTATTGTTAATCAAACCTTGGTAATAATTGTTTCCAAATCTATTCGGACTTTGTGAGTCAAGTGGTGCAAGGCTTGAGTCCGTTGAACCCGGCAGTTGCGGCGCATTTGGTCTTTAGGGAGGCGGCCAAGTTGGGTTCGATGTTGGATTCGTTGTAAAGTCGGGTCCGGAATGTGCGACATTGGGCAAACCCGACTGTGTGAGCTCTCGACAATGCGACCATGTCGCGGAAGGTGAAGCCTTTGTTGGTGAATTTTTGAGCAATAGAATTGAGGTCTTCAAAAGGGGATGGTAAGTCGGTGTTTGCAAGAGGATTTGCTTGCGGTTGTTGCGTCTCTTCTTCCTACCGGAACAGAATAGGATGGTCCTCCGAGTTGGAAGATGTATGTAATTTTTTTATTAAAAATAATTATTAATTATTAATGGGTTAGGATTTAAAATTTTGACTAAATATGACACTTACTTGAATTTTAGACAAGTATTTGAAAATTTGAGAAAAGGTTTGATTTGTCACTGATGTTTGCTTTTTGTGAAAAAAATAATTAGTTGGAAATTTAATTGAGATTGAATAATAATTTTTAGTGTGTGAGTGAGTTTTTAAATAATATCTGTAAGAAACATTTGACCAAGTAGGATTGTACGACTTGGATTGGGGACAGTTATTTAAAATTTTATAGAAAAACTTTAATAATCTAGTATTTTTTCTACTTTTAAGTTTGTAAATATTAAAGCACTAAATTAATTAATTAATTAATTAATTAAAAAAAATACTTACAGCAACAACAGAATCACGTGCAGCAATAGCAAGAATATCAGCACAAGAAACCACAGAACCGCCACAAGCCTTATCAACTTGAGCTTTTATCCTGTCAACAACCTCAAACCCTCTTGCTGAATTTGCATTAGGGTTTGCAGTCTTCTCTCCCACAAATGATCCGGTGTCATCCAATAGTATCCCTCCATCACAACCCTGCATGCATCCCCATGCAATTAATATATATATATATATATATATATATATAGCTGCCGTTAAATTTGCATTTAACAACCATTCGCTATTTATGTATATAATTTAATATTAGTTATTTTTTATAAATAATAACTGTTACTTCATGATCCAACGATTGTCATCAAATATTCTTAATTTAAAAAAAAAAGAAGCAATGTATAAATATATAATCTTTACGTGATTACCTACTTGGGTTGGCACCTTTAATCATCAAGAAACTAGCTAAAATTTATTTAAAAGGAATTCTCAAAATAATACTAGCAAGTTTATCATACAATACATTTTATTATTTTAAGGTTATTAAAACCTTATTGTAATATTTTCTTAAAAAATGTGTATTAATTAGTTCTTAAAGAAATAATTCCGGTTATATAGTGTTTTTTTTTTTTTTTTGGTATAATTCAGGGATAATTGGATTTAAATTATTACTAGCTAGTTTTGTATTTTTATTTTTAAGCTGGAAGACTAATATATATATATATATATATATATATAGTACATTTAAACACTAAAATTTAGCCTTCATCTATATATATCTCAAGTAACTTACATTAACGAAACAATCATGGAAGAAAAGGCGAAGGAGTGATGCGCCCATGCGAATTTCTCGACTGATTGCTGAACGAACAACAGCGTTCACGGTGGTGAAAACAGAAGGGCAAGTGGTGTCATAAAAGGAGACGGAGAGTTGCGCAAATGCTGGCGAAGTGATTGTGACTAAGCTAGTGATGATAAGAGCAAGGTGGAGGAGATTGTAATTGTTAGGAATAGGCATTGTTGCCATGGCTAAGACAATTAATTATGATAAGAAGTGATTGTACAAGGTATATATATCAAGAAATGAGAAGGTATATATAGTGGAAATGGTTGGGAGTTGAAGATGGTGAGAGGGGGTATTTATAAGGTTCAATTTGATTAATTAAATTAATTAATTAAATTAATTAAAGGTGGTGATGAGAATGGAGAAGGGGGAAATCGCGTGGAGATGGTTACGTGCTTTGACTTCTTGTCATCCACGTTTGAATGCCAACTTGTGCTTTTTAGGCATTCTTGTTTGTTTCTACTGAAATTGAGGAACTAATCATGCCTTTCTCACTGACTCCCTGGTGCATGTCAAAATAAATAAATAAATAAATAAATAAATAAATAAATAAAGGAAAAGTACCAGCAAGTCCTTCTGACTCTTCTAATTTTCAATGAAAAAAAAAAACATCCTTCAAATTTATCGAGTTCATAAAATATTCTTAAATTTCAAAACTTTGCTTTTAAATTTAATTTAATTATAAAGTTAAAAACAAATTGCCCCCTTGTGAGGGAGGCAACTGTGGGTGTATATGATACACTACAAGCTACTCGAGCTTAATTTGGGAAAAACTCAAACTTGACTCAATCATGGTTGAGTCGAGCTCGAAAATCTTAATACTTGATTTGAGTGCTGGAGAGCCTAATCAAACAGTTGTATTTGTATGTATATGTTATATATTAGTTTTATTATATATATATATATATATATATATATATATATATATATATATATATATATATATATATATATAATATAATTGAATTCGAACATAAAACTACATATAATTAAACTGAATTTATTTACTTTTATTAAGCTTAATCAAGTCAAGCTTGAGTAGCTTGATTTGTTTATCAAGTTGAGCTCGAGTTAGGAAAATAAAACTCAATTGAGTTTAAACCAAGTAATGACTAGTGAGTTTTTGACCGAGCTCGAGACAAGTAGCTTGCTACTTGGCTTGAATTCAATCGATTACACCCCTAGAGATAACCTTATTGCCTTTGCTTATGTGTTTATTGGTGCCCTTGTGCTTAGTATCACTTAATGGCTCTTCCTCTGACATCAATACTAAAAGGACCGTTTGGTTCTCGGATTGAGAATGAAAATTAGTGAGGGAGTAATGGAAATGATAGAGAATGGATGAGAATTGAGAATGAAAGATGGGTTTGATTGGAAAGGCATGAGAATGTGGTTTTTTGGGAATAGAAAAAGTAAAAAAAAATGGTAAAATGACCTTTATAACCTTTATAACAATAAATAACATTATATATAAAATAGCATATTAAAGTGAAATAATAACTATTTTAAGTAATAAAATATTTCAAATATTGTTTTATTTTCATTATTTAAATATTCCACTTTGTCAATTATTTATTATTAAAATTAATAATAAAACATACAAAACAAAATGCTAATACTTTTTAATTATATTTTTTAAGTATTTTTATTTCTCTTATCATAATGAAATAGTTAAATTAAAGATTCTACTTTAACAAATATTTATTATTAAGATTAATAATAATACATATAAAATACAATGTTAGTACTTTCTAATTAAAAATTAAGTATTGTGTTATTTTCCTTAACATAATTAATCGTCCGAGTGAAATATTTTTACTTTAATTATTATTTATAATTAAAATTATTTTTTAATATGAAAACAAAATATTAAATAATAACTATTTTTTAATTATAAAAATTTTGAGTATTATTATTTTCCATTATTATAATGAATTATTTGAATTAAATATTGCAGTTAAATTAGTAAGTATTATTAAAATTATCTATTTATTTATTATTTGAATTAGAGTATTATTTTAAATTATTAGTTATTGTTAATTCACTTTAGTTATTACTTAATTATTATTTGAATTAAATTATTATTTTGATTGTTAGTTATTATTATTTTTCAATTTAATTTTTTTTATTATTACATTTATTAATTTTATTATTATGTTAATTAATTATAATTTTAATTATTTAATAAGATGGGTATATTTTATATTTCACCCCAATGAGTGAGCAAGGAATGAGCAATCCTCCCTTCACTCCCCACTCACGCTTTACTCACTCCTTACCCACTACTCTCTCACCCATTACTCCACACCCAAATAAGAGTTTACACAATGTAAGTAATGACTCTCATTTCACTCCTTACAACCAAAGACCTCCTAAAAAGTATTTTTCAATATTTTGGTAAAATATTGAGAGCAAAATATAAAATATAAGATAGAAAATAGAAAAATAGAAAAAATAGAAAATAAATAAATAATTTAGAAGAGCTATATAATCAAAATAAAAATATCAGGTAGCTTTTAGAAATGTTTCCCTTAATAATAATAATATTATTATAAATAAATAAAAAAATCTTCATTTCATTAAGACTGAGTGATTTTTCAGAATTCACTTTTATTATAAGCAACAACTTTCTAATCTTCATTTGTATTTTGATGCATCAAAAGTCATATTTTATCTTAAAAAATAAAGTGAAAATTGTCAAAAAAACCCTCTAAGTTGGCGAAATAGCCAAAAACATCCCTTTAATTTGGCAATCCCTAAAAACACCTTCCTTTTAAACATAATGTTTTCTAACCCCCCAAAGCATATAATGATGGTAAATAAAGTTATTTTTGAATTTTATGGGCGAAATTGATCATTGCATGGGAAGTCGTGGCATTCCAACATCTTTCTTGTCATCGGCGTCGCCAACGGCGACATCCCCTCAATCGCCGCCGACCCCGCCGCGGCCTCCCAATGGGCGGCCGCCAACGTACTCACCTACTTCCCAGCCTCCTCCATCTCCGTCGTCTCCGTGGGCAACGAGGTCCTTAGCTCCGGCGATTCCTCCCTCACTTCCCAACTCCTCCTGGTGATGCAAAACCTTCACTCCGCCCTCTCCACTGCCACCCCATTTGTCAAGACCTCCACCGTCCACACCATGGCGGTGCTCGCCCAATCCGATCCCCCCATCCACCGGCGCCTTCCACTCCGATCTTGTCCCCGTCCTCAAAGGGAGTCCTAGGGTTTCCAAAATCAACAACATGAACATGGTTGATACCCGGGTCGATGCCGTGCGGATAGCACTAGACGCCACCGGATTCCCCGCGATGGAGATTGTGGTGGCGGAGACCGGTTGGCCATACAAAGGCGATGACGGAGAGGTTGGAGAGAGCGTTGACAATGCCAAGGCTTTCACCGGTGGCACTGTAGCACATCCCGAGATCCATGGCCGGAACGCCGATGATGGCGAGCCGTCCCATGGAGACCTACCTCTTCGCCCTCTACGACGAGGATCTCAAGCTAGAGCCGACCTCGGAACGCTCATTCGTCCTTTTCAAGCCGGATCTCGGTCTCGTTTAACAAGTGATATCTCTCTCGTTTAAGAATTGAGGTTTCGTTTAAAAACGTATGTCTCCGTTTAAATATTGCGGTTTTTCGTTTAACAAACTTGGCTCTATTTAATAAGTGATATCTCTCTATTTAAGAATTGAGGTTTCGTTTAAAAACTTATATTTCCGCTTAAATATTAGCGCTTCGTTTAACAAGTGATATCTCTCTGTTTAAGAATTGAATTAAAATGATCACAAAAAAACACTTGAAACCTCACACCTTAAAAATCTAATTGGATCAAAGAATGTGATCATGTCCTAATGACATCATGATCATCTTGGTCAACTCAAATACATTAATAACGATTCACTTTACATGCAAAGGGAGAAGAGTTTCATTTAATGTGATCAGGTCCCAATGACATCATGATGATCTTGGTCAACTCAAACACAATAATGATGATTCACTTTACATGCAAAGGGAGAAAAGTTTCATTTAATGACACTTTAAAGCTTCACATTCTTTAAAGACCCTCATCATTGAATTAAGGTTTCTATTTAAAAACGTATGTCTCCGTTTAAATATTGCGGTTTCTGTTTAACAAGTGATATCTCTCTATTTAAGAATTGAGGTTTCGGTTTAAAAACTTATATTTTCTCCTAAATATTGCCGTTTTTGTTTAAATATTTTCGCTCAAACACATTAATGACGATTCACTTAACATGCAAAGGGAGAAGAGTTTCATTTAATGTGATTAAGTCCCAATGACATCATGATCATCTTGGTTAACTCAAACACATTAATGGCGATTCACTTTACATGCAAAGGGAGAAAAGCTTCATTTAATGTCACTTTAAAGCTTCACATTCTTTAAAGACCCTCATCATTGAATTAAGGTTTCTATTTAAAAACGTATATATCAGTTTAAATATTGCAGTTTCTGTTTAACAAGTGATATCTCTCTGTTTAAGAATTGAGGTTTCCGTTTAAAAAGTTATATTTCCGCTTAAATATTGCGGTTTCTGTTTAAATATTTCCGCTCAAACACATTAATGACGATTCACTTTACATGTACAGGGAGAAAAGCTTCATTTAATGTGATTAAGTCCCAATGACATCATGATCATCTTAGTTAACTCAAACACATTAATGACGATTTACTTTACATGCAAAGGAGAAAAGCTTCATTTAATGCCACTTTAAAGCTTCACATTCTTTAAAGACCCTCATCATTGAATTAAGGTTTCTATTTAAAAACGTATATATCAGTTTAAATATTGCGGTTTCTGTTTAACAAGTGATATCTCTCTGTTTAAGAATTGAGGTTTCCGTTTAAAAGGTTATATTTCCTCTTAAATATTGCGGTTTCTGTTTAAATATATCCACTCAAACACATTAATGACGATTCACTTAACGTGCAAAGGGAACAGAGCTTCATTTAATGTGATTAAGTCCCAATGACATCATGATCATCATGGTTAACTCAAACACATTAATGATGATTCACTTTACATGAAAATGGAGAAGAGCTTTATTTAATGCCACTTTAAAGCTTCACATTCTTCAAAAACTCTCATCATTGAATTAAGGTTTCTGTTTAAAAACGTATGTATCTGTTTAAATATTGCAGTTTCTGTTTAAAAAATGCGGTCTCTGTTTAACAGGTAATATTTTTCCGTTTAAGAATTGAGGTTTCCGTTTAAAAACTTATATTTCCGCTTAAATATTGTGGTTTCTCTTTAAATATTTCCGCTCAAACACATTAATGATGATTCACTTTACATGTAAAGGGAGAAAACTTCATTTAATGCCACTTTAAAGCTTCACATTCTTCAAAGACCCTCACCATCTCCCATGCAATGCCATATCATGCAATGCATGCATGTAAACAAACAACATCATGGCAAGCTTTGTCCACCTTGTAACAATGGTTGCTTCTCTTCTCTTTCATGGATGAGGCCCTGTGGCCTCGATCTCAACTCTGGGGTGACCCCCCGTAACCATCCCCCGGCCGATCCGGTGGAAGCCCTAGCCACAACCCGTTCGGATTTGGAAGAAGCCGATCGTGGCCGATCTTGGTGATGATGCCGGCGATGATGCCGAAGGTGAGCGGCAGAGTGCTGAAATTGATGGTCAACAGGGAAGATGGGGGTGATCTCGAAGATGGAGATGGTGGAAGAGAGAAGTTTGGAGTGCGGTGAAGTGGTGACCGGATTTCTTGCCGGCAATGGGAGAGGTTGGTGATGTTGATTGGTTGGAAAAGAATGAATCTTGTGATGACGTGGAGATCGTAGTTGATGTTCGTGGTGGTGAGGTTGAGAGTGCGCTTTGGGAAAGTTGTTGATGGGTTGGAGATCAATGATCAAGTTGAGGAAATTGAGGAAGGAAAGGGTCGAGGGTTTCGTTTAAAAAAGTATGTCTCCATTTAAATATTGCGGTTTTTGTTTAAGAAACTCAGTCTCTGTTTAACAAGTGATATATCTATGTTTAAGAATTGAGGGTTATGTTTTAAATAGTATGTCTCCGTTTAAATATTGCGGTTTCTATTTAAGAAACTCGGTCTCTGTTTAACAAGTGATATCTCTCTGTTTAAGAATTGAGGGTTCTTTTTAAAAACTTATATTTCTGCTTAAAAATTTGTGAATACTACTAAATGTGTTGTTATTGTCACAAGGCTTGTGATTATGGTGGTAAACCTAGTTAATGGCGATGCTACTTGGCACCGGTAGTGTAGACCTTGACCCGAATTCCAACGACAACATTATTTGATAGGGTTTTTGTAATTTCCTTATCGCAAAAACACATATAAACAACCAAGAACAAAAAGTTTTGGGGAAATCGGAATTTTATTAGGGCTTGGAAGAACAAGGATATGATATATCGTACGGCTCTGCGAAGCGCAACATAGTCGACTCGCCACGTATTGAAGACTTGATTCAAGGCATCCTAGACAGTTTTGTTTTGTTTTACATTTTCGTATGTGTACACGATCGAAATAATTTTTCGATTGTTACGATTTGTTTAATGTTTATAATGTACGTTTTTCTTTTCATTTGATATGGTTGTAGTTTTACAAATGAAATTTTCGTTTAAAAAATGAGTTTTAGTTTAAAAAAGTATGTCTCCGTTTAAATATTGCGGTTTTTGTTTAAGAAACTCGGTCTCTGTTTAACAAGTGATATCTTTCTGTTTAAGAATTGAGGTTTTCGTTTAAAAACTTATCTTTCTGCTTAAAAATTTGTTAATACTGCTGAATTTATTTTAGATTTTTAGATAAACATCAAAATTTTAATTCTATTTTATTTAAAAAATTTTAAAATTTAATAAATGTTATTATATAATAAGATTTTGATCATTGATACATTACTATCAAATATTTTAACATTCATGAACACGAATTTAACATCCATTTCAATTGATTGCATATATATAGATATATAGATCATGTGAAAGAATATTTATTCTCAAGAATGGATTTAGCTTGTTCTTTTTTTGGGTATTAAGATGTTTAGGTTGTTCCATGGTTAACTAGTGTGATTAAAATTTTAAACAGAAAAAAATAATTTAAACGGAAAAAGACTGCTTTTAAATGAAAACTTGATTGAGTTAAACAGTAGACCGGGATAATTAAACAATAAGGCAAAAAAAAAAAAATGCGCACTCGTATGCATAAAATGTCGACATGATGTGATTGGGCGGTATTTTTCCCGCCATTTGCAACGGCAAAAATGAAATTTCATAACATTGACCCACTTGAAGTGACCGATAGGGGGTGAAAAGGAATGTAAACTATAAAGGAAGGGTCTGTCGGGTGTGCAAAAGTTGGAGGGGGTTTTTAGGAAGTTTTGAAATTCCCGAGGGGTGAATAGTAATTTTCCCAAAAAATAAATCCAGGAGTTTAGATTTTAGCATAAGCGTCTACTTATTTTTGTGTAGTATATTTTCCATCGCATATAAGTATCTCGGTTAAATTTATTTAAAGCATTTAAATAATTTTTAAAACTTAAATGTTTTGTTTAGAGACTTGTTCTTGATGTCTTTGGATATTTATTTTATTTAAAATTTTTTTGGTGAGATGGAACAATAGTTTGGTGTTTTCTTTAGGAAAAAATAAAGATTAACAATAAGGGGTTTCGAAAAATTTTATAGACAAGATTATCATAAGTAACTAATGAAGTTTTCGTCTATTGCACTAGGTCAGTGTAAGAAACTCTTTAGTCCCACATAAGATTCTTGAGAGAAGTTGCTATGTACACAGGGGACGGAACTAAGGAGGGGCTAGCGAGGGCTTCACCCCTCGGCAGATATATATATATATACACACACACACTATTAGTTTTTATATATTAATATATATTAATAGTAAGAAACTGGATATTATGAAAAAAATTAATGATAATTGTTGATAACATCCGATTATAATAGTTATCTTTTTTTTTATCATACATATTGTCATACATATTATTTAAGCAAACATAAATATGATAAAAATATAAAAAAAACCTCATCGCATCCATTTGCGGATTTCATGGCATTTGTATTTTTTATTCCATATGATTAACATGTTAATTTATTATGAATTATTATATTATAATAATGAATCACATCTACTGTAATCTATTAATATTAATATTCATCAATACTAACCCATTAATAGCATTTATTCTCATTCTATAGAACTCCGGCGTGAGCGTGGCTTTTAATACTAATATATATAAAGGGGGCCACTGGCGTTGGGATCATCAAATTTTGGATTGGTGGTTCATGCCAAATATAATAATGTTAAGTTTGGCAACTGAAAAGCAAAATTGATGTGCCATGTAATTGGGTGGTGTCTTCTTTGAATGATGATGATAGTTCTTATAAGAGAAATCACCTTGCAATTTATTCAGAAGCGCTTGCTTGGAGAGGAATTAGAATTCCTATTCTCCTTTGATCAAGAAAACATTGTATAATATAGTTGGTGGCTAGATGATAATTACATTATATATTGATTATATCAAGCAAACTTTTCACTAGGGTCTTGCCCGTATTATTATTATTAATTTATATAATTAGCTTCGGAAATGCGTCAAGTTAGTCAGTTCGTAGCTTGAGGATAATTTTCTAGTTATAATACTTTTCAAAAAAAATCTTTTCAAGTTTGTAATTAATCAATGACTCTTTCTAAAGAAAAAAACAATACTAGCTCGTCTCAATCCATTGTTAATGTTATGCCAAGAGAGGGGCACGTTTTGTGTCCATCTCCTTGTTTTATACATTAATATAAAGGCCAGAATCCAAGAGGACTCATGTCATGCTAACATATTTAATGCCCCATTTGCTGGAAGACATTGGAATACCACTGCCATCTAAATGGGTCATTTGATAGAAATGGACGTCTTTTTTGCCCTCTCGAGAGGAAACTTGTCTCAAAGCGAGAGAAACAAGTCAAATCCAAGTCTTTTGTGTGAAACTCGTCATATGCCGTTACCTCCTCTGAGTAGCATGCGTCACACAGATGGTAATTATAGCTCGAGTGTGCATAAATAAACGTTTTATGTTTTATATAATTATTTTAATTAAATGTCACAATGTCGCACTATTTTGTATCGAAAACAATTGTTATGTAGACTAAATTGTTTTTTATTTACATTTTACCTTCAGTCCCCCCTATCAATTAATCCTGGTTCCGTCCATGTATGTACATATATAAGTGGTAGACATCTTCATTTATCAAGTCAGTCTTTTGGGGTCCTTACACCACCTGTGTGCATAACAATGATGTTTTTGTTGAGATTTCAAATACTTGAGAGAGTTGTTATGTGCATATAAGGGACTGAGGGTATTATACAATTAATAGACTCTTTAGTCCCACATCAGATACTTAGAGAAAGTTGTTATGTGGATATAAATGATGTGCATCTTTTTCTAATCAAACTGGTCTCTGCTTTTCTCATAACTTGTGTGTATAAAAGTCACTTGCATAAGATATTTATCTCCTTATAAAAGAGACATGTTAAAACATTAATTCACATGAGGTGAGAGTACAAAATGTACATATATTAGTTTTATACATATGCATGATACATTTTGAAAAAATAATTACATAAGCAAAATCTTCAAAGAAGCTTATATATATAACACTTATTTTGTTAATATTTAAAAAACACATAGTATCTAATATCACTGCAGGAGAATATTATAGAAATACTTTTATTTTATTCTAATTTATGAATTATTATCTATTCGAAAAGTCCAAACTATATATATGTCCAGAAAAGAAATTATATCCAAGCTTTCTTTATCGTTAATCTATATACAAACTATTTAAAACGATATTTTAATTTTTTAAAAAAAAAGATGTCGAATGATTAAAACCCACTACAAATCCTGATTTGACCAAATAAGATTATTTACAACCAAAATGAATAATCAATTTTTAATTAAATATTAGTAAACTAAGCGCCGATTTGGTCAACTCTGTGGGGATCTCTCTCTAGTTGTAAACATTGACTTTTTCTCTCTGTTTTGTGGGCCCCATCAAATTTATATATTAAAAACTTATTTTTGTGTAGTACATTTTCCATTACATATAAGTACCTGAATAAATTTATTTTTAAAGCATTTTAAAAACTTTTGAAAATTTAAGCATTTTGTTTCGAGAATTGTTCTTGATGCTTTAGATATTATTTTATATTATATTACTTTATTTTATCTTATCTTTTTTGAGATGGAAGAATAGTTTGGTGTTTTCTTTAGGAAAAAAATAAAGATTGACTATTAAGGGTTTTCAAAAATTTTATATACAAGATTATTATAAGTAGCTAATGACATTTTGATATATTACACTAGCTCACTGTAATAAAATCTTTAATTCCACCTCAAATACTTAAGAGATGTTGTTATGTGCATATAATTGGTGTCCACTCTCTTCGCCACTTGTGTACATAATAATGATATTTTTCATTGAAAGCCGGTGTGAGGCCCGGGTCGTTGGCGTTGGTATCGGGCTCCAAGCGAGTTCACCGAATGGGTAAGAGACCTAAAGTCGAGTTCTCGTAGTCGGGCCCGACAAGGATGTAAGACTTTAATTAGAAGTGCAATGCAATACTTTTTAGTCCCACATCGATATTTGAGAGGGTTACTATATGCATATAAGTGGTGGATATCTTTTTCTATCTAATTGATTTTTTGGGGTCCACTCTTCTCACCTATTGTATGCGTAATAGTCACTTGCATAAGGTGTTCATCTCCTTACAAAAAAGACATGTTAAAACATTAATTCACATGGCGTGAGGGTACAAATATATTAATACATGACTCGGTTGAAATTTCGTAAAAAACTTTCATAAGCAAAATCTTCGGAAAAGCTTATATATATAACACTTGTTTTGTTAATATTAAAAAAACACATAATATCTAATTTCAGTGCAGGAAAATATTACAGAAATACTTTTATTTTATGCTAATTTATGAAATATTATTTATTTGAAAAGTCCAAACTATATATATTGAGAAAAGAATTATATCAAAGCTTTCTCCATCGTTAATCTTTATACAAACTATTAAAACCTATATTTTAATTTTTTTAAATAAACGAAAGATTAAAAAAATACTAAAAATACTGATTTGACTAAATAAGATTATTTACAACCAAAATGAATAATTAATTTTTTAACTAAATATTAGTAAACTAAGTGCCGATTTTGTCAACTCCATGGGGATCGCCTCTAGTGGTAGACATTGACTTTTTATTTTTTTAACACTGTTTTGTGGGCCCCATCAAATGTTTATAGGAAAAACAAGAAAATTAGTAAGGAAGTGGGGATCACTCACTTGGAAATGTAGCAATGCAAGTTGCAGAATGATTCCTTATTATCATAATGGAATCATGGATTCAAAATTCTCTTGTTTACACTCTAAATTCAAACTCATCCTTTTCATTGCTTTGAAATGTATTTTGGATTCTCATGATTTATAATCTTCATACAAATATTTTTTTTTTACCAACAAAAGCTGATCCAAATAGTAAATTTTGAGTCGTTCAAACAATTAGTTTTAAATTTAAATATTTATGTATACAAAAACACTAGTTAAAAAATATCTTATCTGGTTATAAAACATTGAGTATTTCACTTAATTCTATGGATCAATGACTTTATATATATATATATATATATATATATATATATATATATATATATGTCAAAAATAAATAAATAAGTAAATAAAAAAAATAGAGAAAAAAAGAATGAACATAATAACGCTCAATGACAAGATGGCAAAAATTTAAAGAACTAACAAAATACAGTAAAAAATAAATGACAACCATTTCCATAATTGGATGTACCTCATATATATATCCAACATTTTATAGGTCCACAAACTTTGACCATATATATATATATCTCCTAATAATCTACATTTTGTGTAACTAATTGTCATCGTAGCTCATCAAATGCATGCATTCATTGGCATATAATATTATTATTACTAGTGCTACTTGCATGTTGTATTAATAGACTCAAAAGATATGTTTTAATATCTGAGTATTGCCTCTTCCCGGGAATTATGCCATGAAACATGCAATGATTTTATTGCTTAACAGGAGTACTATAAAGTCTTTGCTTGTGTTTGTGTGTGTTTTTAATTATTAATTATTTACTTATTTATTTTTGAATAGTACAATATTACCAAAAAGATTTAGGCTAACATAAACGTGAACATCAACATCAACATCAACATCATCATCATATAGCCAGAAATAAATAAATAAATAAATAAAAAGTAATGAAAACAAATGAAAGAGAGTAATAAAATTTTTTCATCAAATAATATCTGTTTTTTTTATTACTTACTAATAAGGGAAAATTAAAATTATAAATAGGAAGGAAGCAAGCAACATAAGTTGAGCATGGAGTTAAATGTAATAATTGGAAGTATTTGCTGAACAAACTTGGTGAAAAAAAACCAACAACAATATTAAGAGCGTGTTTGGTTCACTGAAGTGGGCTTTGAAGTGACCGAGGTGAGGAATTCTGGGGGCACCGTGACATGTTTGGTTCATCGAAATTTGTTCCGAAGTGGTGATGTGACAACTTCGGAACTCCTCCACTTCACCTCGATGATTTCAGGCCAAAAACCTCGAAACCACCACTTCCTTCTTTCACTTCGGGGCATGCGCTTTCCGCTTGCACATTAAAGTCACCCCGAACCTCGAAGTTCGGGACCACTCTCCATTCTCTCTCGCTCACTCGTCCTTCTAGGGTTTCTTCATCTCGCCGCCGTCTCGTCACGGCCTCAGCAGGGTGAATCGTCGCCCCGAGATCCAATCCCCATTCGCAGCGACCTCCCGGCTTCCCTTTCTTTTCCTTCGCCCGTGTTCCTCCGTGGAAAAGACCAAAGCATGAAAATGTTCCAGCTTGCTTTGATCGGCGGTTTTGGTTGATATCCTTCAAATTTGTGCGGCGATCTACTTCTTCCACCAGCCCCCCCTTGTTTTTTTTAAATAGTTTCATTTTTGTACACATTTACACCACTTTCACCATCGATTGTATATTTACCCCCAAATCTTTGCGCAGGTTGCTTCTTCCACTAGTTGCTTTGGAATTTTCCCTTCTCCTAAGTTTTTATGTTTTTCGGTGAGTATTGTAATTGGATTTCGTTATTTTTTGATATTCTCACTTCGATCTTCATGTCTGATATCTTGTTCCGCATATCTATTGTAATTGTATATTTTTTTTGTTTTGATATATTTTTTGTTTTGCAGATTTGTAATGATAAATTTTATTTTTGTTTTGCGGATTTGTTCCTTTTCTCACTTCGATCTTGTTGTCCGATGTCTCCTTCAGGTTTTGGGTAAGATTTTATATACTGTGAAATAGGTTAGAGATATAGCTTGATCATGCACATGTTCTATTTTCCTTCTTTCCTTTTTTGTGAAACCCCTGGTTTTCTCGTTTACATAACTAGCTTGATCTCGTGTCATTCATGGAGTCCTTGTTTTTTTTTTTTTTTTTCATTTAGACTTTCACATGTGTATTTCTTGCTATCCTAGTGTTTTTATTTAAATTGTTTCCCGTGTTCAATACATACACCCTATTTTGACAACTAATTTATATTTTTCATTCTAAATGATTCACTAGGTTGCTTGTTGTGGACCCCACACTTTTATTATTATTATTATTATTATTATTATTATTATTATTATTATTATTATTATTTAGTTTATCTTTTAAATTATCTCCCGAAATTCTTCCTTATCCTCTTAACCGGATTATTATTATAATCTAGTTATTTTTTAAATATTCAAAAAAAAAAATCCTTTCTTATCTCCTTTGCAATTATTCTATAAATTATTGTTTATTGCTACCATCACTATGAAATTTCGATTATGGTATTTAAGGAAAACAATATTCTAGTTTAAATTAGATATTTGCTTAGTTGGAGAGATGTTGCAGCCTAGGCATGAGAAACCCCATCGAGAACTCATTTATCGGCGTGTGAGAGGTAAGTAACCCTAGATTTTATTTAGTTTGCAAAATTTCAAATTTTATACAAATGTGGTTTATAAAATATAACCCTATTAGTGTAGTAGAATAATATTCTCTCGCAGTAACTTGAAGATTAACGGGCATAATACATGACTTTAGAGGTTGAATCGAGTAAAGTGAAAAAAAAAAAAGTTATAGGGTCCAATATTAACTAAGTACTTGCAAATATTCAGATTTTATACATCTGTATTTTATGAGATGCAGTCATATTAGGGTAGCTACGTCAAATAGAATTCTGTGCAGAACTTGAATATTGATTAATATTTTTCATGGTTTGAAAGATTAAATCAGGCAAGGTGCAAAATACGAAAGTTGTTCATTTTTGAATTAACTATCTATTAGGAAAATATCAAGGTATTTGAGGATATATACTGAAAGATATGCATGTTAAAAGGATTGTGTCTGACTTTACTGGTTTGCAGAAATATATGGACATTCAAATGGATGCTATAAATGTAATAGTATTCTAATCAGTGTGAATTTTGGATATGTCGTAGCTAGTGGCGGAGCTAGAACATTTATGATTTGGGGTCAATAAGTGCAATATTATCATATGTACTACATACAAACATATTTATCTATATATAACAATTATAGTTAAACCATTATATGAAACACAAATAAACAAAAAAAAAAAGTTTCTAATACAAACCACATATATTACCCGAAAATGCATAAAAAATACATCATTTTTACTTTTGCAAGAGGTCCAACGATACTATAAAAATATATTATTTCTGACTTTTTCTTGAACATGTTAAATGCAACATAACAAAATAAAAGTAAAGTTATGTAGAGATAAAAAACAAAAAGTTTATGTGCTCCTACAATAAATCTCTTAACATAATATTGTCATTTATAAAACAAGCAAATCATGTATATATTTACAAAAAGTGTTAAAGCATTATTAAAAATACAAATAACCCCGATTTTTTTATTTTTTTTATGGAGAGCTTGGTTGACCTAACTTTTTAATTTTATGAGGTCAACCTAGCTTTTTTTTAACTATTATATAAATATATATTAAAAAATTTTAAAATTTTTGTGGGGTCACCTGACCCCACAAAACTATATGTAGCTCCGCCCATGGTCGTAACCTCATCTGTCTAGCTTTCGTAGAAGAAAGAATTTTGTGATTTGGAAGATGATAGACAAAGTTATAATGGTTTTAGTCTTCATTGGTCATATTAAAATAGTTCATATCTTCATTAGATTTAATAATTGATATTATACACTTGAAAAAATCCCATTTTAGAAAATAATAGCTTGACCTTTTTTGCATTTATACCTTTCTGAAATCTTCTTTTATAATACCCTTGCTCATTAGCCCTTAACTTTAGTAGCATCATTAGGATTTTGAAATCTTTCTTGCATACCCCTGAAATTTTGTAAATTTATGTTTTGATGATTTAGTAGGTTTTCTTTCCCAAATTTAAGACCCAACCAAAAGCCTTGAATTGGTGTCGAATTGGATTTCTTGTATAAGTCGTGTAAGTAAACCACATATAAATTCTAGTATAACCGTATAAGTATATATATTTTTTCAATACTTGCTAAATTAATATTTTGATTATTTCTCGTATTATTTTTAATAATTATATTTTTGAATAATTTTATTCATTAAACTCTTGGTTATTATATTCTTTTTAAATTATTAAGTATTTACTAAATTTCGGCTATTTATTTGTCCATTCAGCTTTTTTAATAAACTATGGAAGTTATATATTATGATTTATGTAAACTTATTTCACAACCTATTTGTTAAGTTTTGATTTGAAAATAATTGGTTTATTTTGTTATACGGAAAATGGGATCATGTGAATGTTAAAATTTTTGTTTGGTGGATTATTCTCGTTTTCACTCGTCCCGAATTTTGTTATTCTATTGTTTGCGAACATCAACTATTTTGATCTATAAATTGTAGTCTCCAATTAACTATGCACTAACCCCTGTCATTGGGGGTTAAACACCGATCGTGTCGACATGTAACTCGCTTAAAAGACTATAGTTTCGCACCGTTTCGTCGATGAAGAATAACGGCCTCGATATTCGGCTCGGGTCACCGAGGGTAAACAAATGATCTCTCGATATTCTAGCTCGGGTCACCGAGGGTAAACAAATGACCCTCGATATTCTATTTTGATCATAGTGAATTGGAAGACCTTTTCTCGTGTTTATCTCGAAAATCGACTCGTTGAATTATTTTGTTTTGTTTCGAATTATATTTTGATAGATGTTCTATTGTAACATAGTAATGATTTTTGTTCTGGATTTTTTGACACTTCTATTTGATCCTTAAGTTTGTTCTGCTTTTTTCAGAGTTACTTGGTGGGCAAACTTTAGTGGCCTCATTGAGAAAGTCGCGGTCTAGTTTAGCAAGTTATTGAGTTCTTCTTCTTCGTGGACTTAGAACTTTATATTGATTAAATATTATTCCAATAGTGGATATAAAACTTTTGTAATTTGTATTTTATAGCTTCCTTTATTGTAAGAATCTATATTTTTTATTAGATGTTATTTTTCAAGTGTGAGACTAGTTTTGAGGCCTTGCATACCTACTTTGGTTTCGGCTTTGTAGGTTTGCGGCCATTTGTCGACCCTCCGGGCTCGGGGATTGACACTTGTTGTCTTTCTCATTGTTGTTGCTTCATTTTCTTCCCCGCACATCATTGCCTCTATTTCCTTAATTCATGTGCAATATTTGAAACTGGTTTAAATTTTGTGGATTCATTAAGTTTGCGTTCCTTTTATGGGACTTATGTGAATCTTGTTGTTTGTTGCCTAATGTTTCACCAACATTTTAGTTTTTGATTTGTTTAATTTCTTGTTCGTTGAAGACATAAAAATGGATGGGCAAGATCATGCGGGTGACGGGCCCCACAAAAGGTGCGGACTCGAAGGTTACCGCAAATAAATGTGGTACACCCAACAAAAGATGGAAGAATGAGTATGACAGCCTTCTTAATCCCGTTGCTCATGGAGGAAGCAAAGAAAGGGCTGAAGTGTGATAAGTCATTCAAAAGGGTTGCGTTTGCATTCGATGTTGTGGCTGCTAATAGCCGGTTTGGGACTGATTTTACCCCAGAAAATGTTGAGAACCACTACCGGACATTGAAGGCTTGCTTCGCTGAAATCATAAGGATTCACCAACTAAGCGGGGCGGGATGGGAGGAGGACACCAAGACGATCACCTTAGATCCAAAGTGGTCGCACTAACCTATATTGAGGTGAGAATGAAAACATAATTCTTTCATGTTATACGTAATGAGTGTTATACGTAGTTGTACACATATTGTGTTGGTGTACAAGCACATCCAACTGCTCGGCCTTTCATTAATAGACCGATTAAGTATTACGAAGGATTACGGGTTATTTGCGATGAAGATAATGCGATGGACGATTATGCGACTTCGCTTTTCTCAAACTTGGGGGGGGGGGAAATCAAAAAACGAAGATGATAACAACAAGAATATTGACTCCGGCCCCAAGAAAACAACAAAGTGAAGAAGATGGTGACGTCGATTCCATTCCACCTGGTTGTTAGTAGCCCGGCCACCTTATCGACACATACACCCGCACGTGCTAGTAAGGGGAACAGAACGCTTCTATTATGGCCAACCTTGTGAACATTGTCGGTGAAAAGGCAACTGCAATAAGAAATCCTACTCATTGGACTGCAATATTGTACTCACAAGTCATGGAGTTGGAAGGGTTTGAGGAGCAGGCCCTGGTAGATGTGTTCGACCTCCTTCAGATGCGTGAAAATGAAACGAGAGGCTTCATGGTGAGGAAGATGGAGCTGCACAAAAATTGGGTTCGGAAATTCATGCAACGTGAAACCTGAAGTGTAGCCTCTCCCTTGACACGAACATCTCCAACTTAACATCATTCGGGATGCAAGTTTTTTTTTTTGGATTTGTATCTTTCTTTCTGCCTTTTTTTTGTTATGTGCATTTCACTTTGAATTCTTGTTGGTTCTCATGTTGTCTCACACCTGAACTTGCATTGCATAGGCCTTTGCATTAACTCCAAGCATGTCTATGGATGGTGCTGTAGCATTTGCGCATGCATGTGTGGAATGCTTTCTGCTGTCATGTTTTCCTTATGCATTGGACAATCTACTGTTATTCACATGTCTTTGTTTTCTGCATTTGTGTTAGTTAACATGGTTTGCTTTGTTTGATTGCATGTTTTGTTACAGATGAGAGGTGATGGCGATGATGATGACCCTAGTGTGAACATTGAGGCTTGACTCCTCGTGCACTAGTGGGGCGATATGAGAGGCTACATAAGCTTCTCTATCGCAACCAGGACGAATGTCAATTGGCATGTGGAGGAATTTTATAATGCTCTTATGTGATTTGAAGCTGATTTTTTGTTTGTTTGTATGGTCTTAGGCATTTCCTGGTTTTTATATTGCCATGGCATGCTTTTGTTTTGTGTGGCAAAGTTACATGCTATTTTGTTAATATGTTTCCTTGTTGTGTATTTTTATATTGCCATATCATACATCAATTCTTGTTTGGGTTGTTTTGTTTCTTGTTTTGGAGCCTATTCCTTCCTTGTTGCTTTAAGTTTTTGTTTAGTTTTTGAGATGTCTCCTTTCTGGTATGTCGAATGGTTGGTTTAGATTGTGCACATGTTGGGCCAGGAAATTCAGTGTATGCCGCCATTATTGCAGCCCACATGTAAGCAATCATCACAATTTTTTTTAAATGATTATGCAAAGTCTATATTTTGGTGTATTTTGTTTCGGGGTTTTCCCTTGTTATTCCCTCCACAAGACCGCATGATTTTCTGAACAGGAGTTGTAACACAGATGAAAGTGAACATACAACTGAGCCATTCAAATGACAAGCTGGATCTTTGGTATGAACAAAGATGAAGTCGGTATTTCATAGTGTATGATGTATCTATTTTTTTATAATGTATAGCAATTTGGAAAAAAATTAATTTACTTCATTCTTTTTCTATGTTTTGTTGCAACAACTAAAGTTCATGGGATGAGAAACATTAATGAAAACCATGCCTTTCATCAACATGAATATTATTCTCCATCAATGACAACAGCACTGCAGTAGCAGCAACAACAGCAGCAAACAAGCTATCAATCAAGCATTGTAACTAATGACTCATCGTCTTGGGAAGCAACAACAAGCTCACCGCACTTCATAGATTTCCTTGGAGTGGGACATGACTCAAGCAGTTAACTAATTAGTTTGTTAAAATTGGCGATATGCCTCAATGTAATTTTGGGTTAACCAGATCTTTGCATGTAATTTTTACTGTCTTATTTTTTTTTTTTGTTAAAAAGAACGAAACCCCTAATAGGCCCGCTAAACTAAGACAGGGGCGTGCGCATGCCTCGACCGCGGCTCGTGGGGTCGCGCACACATGGGCGGTGGTACCACCCACGCTTGTGCTCACAATTCTCGACATGCACTTTCACCCCGCGGATTCGAACTCTCGTCACTGCGAAGCGTCCCCGACGGGGACCCAAACGCCAATTGACCCAAAGGCCGTTGACAATTTTTACTGTCTTATTTATGAATGGAAATTTTTGTGAGGTTGGGAAAAGGTTGGTGGCTTTCTATTTATAATTTTCCTTTTTTTTTAATGATGTTATTGTTGATATTTGACCCTTATGAATGAGGTAGTACACAGCATGTGAAACATAGCCAGGCTTCACCAACAGCATCAATGGCTTCCAAATTAATACGTGTACACTGATAATTATTCTCCAAGGTCGTTAATCAACTTTTTTAGTAAATTAATTAACTCATTTGTTAATTACTTAGTTAAGTAATGTAACACATTAATATGTTAGCAATAACCAATTTTGCATGGAAATAAACATGTCATTAAGTGAAAGTGATGAAATAATTAATCAATTTATTAATCAATGTTTTTTTGATGAACTAATTAACTCATTCGCTAATAACCTAATTAATTAATTTAATACATTAACATGGTAATTAACTAATAGTAGCCAATTTTGCATGCAAGTGAAGATGTTATTAAGAAAAAGGAATAAATTAATCAATCAAGTCATTGATCAACTTTTTTAGTAAACTAATTAACTCATTCGTCAATAACTTAGTTAAGTAATGTAACATATTAACATGTTAGCAATAGCCAATTTTGCATGCAAAATGAACATGTCTGTTTATATGAAAAAAATCTCATAATTTTAATAAAATTAAAATTTTTATCTTAGGATAGAAAATTAAAACAAATTTAAAAATATATCTAAAAATTAAAAAATAATTCGGATAAAAGTAAAAATAAAATCTGAAATTTAAATTTTGAAATTTTCGGATTTTGTTATTTTAAAAAAATCAAATTAAAAAAAAATCTATTACGCTTGAGGATTTTGTGGGGATTTTCGGAGAAAAGGAAAGAATGAAAAAAACCTCCGAGAAAAATCATCATAAGTAGAGATTGTGGCCGAGGAATTGTGTCCGTCGGTGAGCAAAGTTCGAAGAAAGAAGACGAAAAACGAGAAGGAAGGGGAAAGAGATCAAGAAAAAAAAAAGAAAAAAAAGGACAAAAAAATCGGGTATGTTATTATTACATTAAAAAATTTTCTATTATATGACTTAATCTATTCAAATGCCTATGTTAATTTTTTTTTTCATAAAGTTTATGCCAATTTATCAAGTGTCATGCTCTTCGCCATGTTTTTTTTATTATTTTGTATGATCATTATTTTTCTACTTATTGTTATTATTATTATTATTATTTTAGAATAATGTCACAATGTTATTCGTTATTTCATAGATTTTTATTATTATTAAAAAAACTCAAAAATCACGACTCATGTATCATATTATTTAAATATTATTTTTATTACTATTATATATATATATATATATATCACGGTTGAAATCTTTTTTTGATATTTTATTACTATTGTTTTTTTTTCATTATTATTATTATTAATATGCATTTAAAAAAACAAATATATATCTCACCGTTATATATCCTGCGAATTTTTAAAAAATATTATTTTAATTATATTTATATATAGTAGAAGACAACTTTTTTTGTGAAGCCCTCTCTATTACCGCTTGAGATTCGCATTGAATGAGTAGAAAATGTTGAAGATCGTGAAACCTTTTTGTGAATCCAATGTAGTGGAAGACATCTTTCCTTATGAAGGCCTCTCCATTGCCGTTTGAGATTCACATGAATGAGTGGAAAATGTTGTAGACCACGAAACGTTTTTGTGAATTTAAAATAGTGGAAGACAACTTTCCTTGTGAAGACTTCTCCATTGCCCTTGAAATTCACATAGATGAGTGGAAGATGTTGAAGACCACAAAATGTTTTGTGAATTCAATGTAGTGGAAGATAACTTGCCTTCACAATGGAAGACAACTTTCTTTGTGAAGGCCTTTCTATTGCCGCTTGAGATTCACATGAGTGAGTGAAAAATGTTGAAGACCACAAAATGTTTTTGTGAATCCAATGTAGTAGAAGACGACTTTCCTTGTGAAGGTCTCTCCATTACCGCTTGAGATTCACATGAGTGAGTGGAAGATGTTGAAAACCACAAAACTTTTTGTGAATTCAATATAGTAGAAGACAACCTTCCTTGTGAAGGCATCTCTATTGCCACTTGAGATTCACATGCATGAGTGGAAGATGTTGAAGACCATGAAACTTTTTTGTAAATCCAATATAGTGGAAAACAACTTTCCTTGTGAAGGTCTCTCCATTGCCGCTTGAGATTCATATGAGTGAGTGGAAGATGTTGAAGACCACAAGACTTTTTGTGAATTCAATGTGGTGGAAGACAGCTTTCCCTATGAAGGCCTCTCCATTGCCGCTTGAGATTTACATAAGTGAGTGGAAAAATATTTCTCAAGACCACAAAACTCTTGTTGAGTTCAATGTGGTGGAAGATAGTTTTTCTTGTGAATGTCTATCCACTACCGCTTGAAACTCTCTTGAGTGATTGGAAAAAATATTTCTCAAGACCACTAACTCTTGTTGAGTTCAATGTGGTGAAAGATCTCTCCGCTACCTTTTGAGACTCTCTTGAGTGAGTGGAAGAATATTATGTGAAGTTTACAAAATTTTATTAAGCTCAGTATGGTAGAAGAAGTTTTTTATGTGAAGGGGCCCCCACTACCTCTTAAAAAATCTTTTGAGTAAGTGGAATGCTTAATGAGATGCAAGGATAAAAGAAAAGAAGAAAACTTTGCAAAAAATAAGGAAGAGACCTTACAAGCGTAAGACACCTAAGCCTTCAACTAAAAAAAAAGAAAAGTAACTAAGCGTGTGTTTCATAAGTAAGGAATGCTCGCAACTTGGGGCTTACAAAAACATTTCTAAAAAAAAAGTAAACAAGTCAAAGCAGTCAAGTCAGTGATCAATCATGTGAGAAATTACGACGTGACAATGCATAAGCCAAAGCTCAAAGGCATAAAGAAGAAAAGAGTTAAGATTTGAAAAAGTCTAATTTATAAGCAAATGAGCTTAGAAGGCTCAAGATATTAAAAGTCAAAGAGTCAAAGAGCCCAAAATCTTGAGAGGCTTCACAAGCATAAAATGCCGAAGTCTTCAAACACCCAGATCAAAGGAAATTAAGTTCATGATTATAGCTTGAGATCCATTTTGAAACCAATCAAGTCAAAGTAATCATGTAAAAAATTATAACTTGATGATGTGTGAATCGATATTCAAAGTACGTAAAGTCAAGATAAAAAAATACTCAAATGAATGACAAGTGAACTTTGAAGTCTCAAGACATCAGAAATTAATGGATCGAAGAGTTTCACAAGTCACAAAAAAAAAACTAAAGACTTCACAAGCATGACATACCGAAGTCTTCATTGTTTAAAAATTGAAACAAATCAAGCTCATCGCTCTCAAGTTTGGTAAAGTCGTAACTTGACATTTGGATGAGACTCAGGATGCAAGTAAAAGAAATTTGAGAAAAATCGAATTCAACAAAGTCAAAAGAAATATCTAAGCATAATTTTCGGCGAAAAAAGTTTGCCAAGTCAAAGTCAAAGTGTAAACTTAGATTATGCTAAATTGGATGAAGATTAGGAAAGTGGGATTAAAAAAAAATAGTTCTTTTATCCTTTTGCTTTAAGTCAAAATCATGTGTTCATGTAATGTTTTTGAAGTTAATATAAATTTGATTTCACTCATCTATTACGTTATTTCTTATTCACATTTGTTTCTTAATTGGAGGTTCATGCGATAATGTCCAGAGTAATTAACATTAGGGGCTTGCCCTTAGTGGAAGTCGGAAACCCACAATTCTTTGAAGTCATAAAAATAATTAAATTCGATTTGTGAGTCTTTATTCTAGCCGGTTAATTATATTAAAAGCCGGTTGAGAAAAAAAGGCTCCACAATATTATTAAGTGAAAGTGATAAAATTAATAATCAACGTTTTTTAATGAACTAATTAATTAACTCATTCGCTAAAAACCTAATTAATTAATTTAATATATTAACATAATAATGAACATGGTAATTAACTAATAGTAGCCAATTTTGCACGATAATGAAGATGTTATTAAGTAAAAGTATTAATTAACTAATCAAGATATTAATTAACTTTTTTTTAATAAACTAATTAACTCATTCGTTAATAACTTAATCAATTTTTCAAAATGAACAAGAGCACGTATGTACAAATTTCAAAATATAAAGGGGTACTTTTACCCCTATCATGAAATGGTGATTATATCCCCACTTCAGTGTTACCAAACACCAAAAAATGATTAAGTGAGATTTTTCATATTCCTATTTCTACTATCCAAAACGAGGAAGTGCTCGAGGAAGTTACGTTTTCAAGGTAACCAACACACTGAAGTGGATAATTTCAGCTGAAATGTTCACTTTCATTGAAATTCCACTTCTAGACTTCCATCACTTCGACAAACTAAACTTTTTAGAGAATAAAATAGGTTTATAAAAATGCAATAAAACTAACAAAAGTCATTAAAATATTCATTTAAAAATAGGATCCATGGTTCATAATAAATGGGTTTGAGTTATTTGATTGAACCTATGGTCCATAAAACATATGTGAAGGGTTATGTCATATATATATATAAACTTGTTGTAAAATATATAATAATGGATGCAACTGTAGCAAAAACGACGACACTGTAGCAGCTGCCAAACTTTCACTATTCCACCTACCAAAATGTTCTGGACCGTCGGATTAAATCAATCCTGACCATCCATCCATTTCTTGAAATACTATAAATACACCCTTATTCTTGTATTATGGATATAGAGAAGAAGAAATAAGAAATTAAGGAGGCTGAAGTGTGGGTATTCAGATATCTCTTTCTATCTCTTTATCTTATTTTATGGAAATATATATATACTTTTATATTAAAGATGAATTATTAGTTGCTTTTACAATACGTTATCAGCACGAATCTGCTCCTAATCTTGTTATGCATTATCATTTTACTTTAATGTAGTTTTAACAATTTTGTATTTATGTTTCATAATTCTCTTCTAATTCTTTGTTATATTTGTTTCTATATAGTGTTTTAATTTTTAATGGCAAACATCGCAAGAAAAGAATTTGAGGCTCTTCATATTGCCGGAAGCAATTATATCTCCTGGAGCCTCGATGCTAAGTTACACTTGAAGGCAAGGAACCTGAGCAAAACAATCGAGGCTGATAATGATGAGCCCAATGATAGTAAAGCAAAAGCCTTGATATTCATAAGGCATCATCTTGATGATAGCCTGAAAAATGAATATTTAACGATTGAAGATCCACAGGAATTGTGGATTTCTTTGAAAGAGAGATTTGAACATGTCCGAATGGTGTATTTGCCTAAAGCACGCAATGATTGGACAAATCTCAGGTTCCAAGACTTTAAAAGCGTGCAGGAATATAATTCCGAGCTATTTAAAATAGTCTCAGCATTATGCCTCTGTGGAGAAACAATAACAGAAGGCAAGACTTTTACAAAATTCCCTGAATTAATTTATTGTCTCCTGGTGGCGGAGCAAAATAATGAGTTATTGATGCAAAATGATCAATCTCGACCATCTGGATTAGCACCACTACCTGAAATTAATTATGTGCAAAGAAAATAGCGTGGTCGTGGTGACGTGGTGGACGAGGAAATCGTGGTGGTCATGATGGCGACCGAAATTATTTCAGACACGTGATGGTAAAGTTGATGTTCATCAACAAAAACCACAAGACCACAATATGGTGCCAGAAATAAAAAGGGACACCTGCTATCGTTGTGGACTAGAAGGTCACTGGTCCAGAATCTGCAGGACCCCAAAGCATTTTATCCATCTTTACCAGGAATCACTCAAAAATAAAAAGGGTAAAGATCCTGAGACAAATTTTGCCGATAACCCCACAATGAAGTCCACCGGAAATGATTCTACTACTAGTATAAATAATATAGAAAATACATATCTAGATGTATCTGATTTTCTAGTATAATAAATTTTGTTTTATGCTTTACATTATAATAAAGTTATGTTTTTCTTTTATTATTCTAGAAAAATGACAGATGATGAATGTATTGTTGATTGCGGAACAACGCATACTATTTTGACAAGAAATATATATTTTATCTCTTTATCAATGTGGAAAGCATATATAACCACAATAGCTGAGTTATCAGACCTGATTGAAGGATCAGGAAGAGCAGCACTAGTGTTGCCAAATGGAACACTTTTGCAGATTAAAAATGCTCTGTATTCTCCTAAGTCCAGGAGAAACCTTCTTAGCTTTAAAGATATACGTCTCAATGAATATCAATTAGAGACGGTTGATAAAGAAGGAAAAGAATATCTGAATATCACTCAAGTTGTTTCATGCCAAAAACATGTACTTGAAAGCTTTCCCTGTATATCTTCGGGATTATATTTTGCACGTATTAAAGTGATGGAATCACATGCTGTCTTAATCCGGAAGGTTAATGACCCAGAAATATTCAAAATATGGCATGAAAGACTTGGACATCTCGGGTGCTATTATGATGCATTTGGATTATTACTAGTTCTCATGGACACCCACCGAAGGATTATAAAATCCCGACAAATGATGAATATGCATGCTCAAGCATGCTCAATGGGAAAGCTGATAATTAGACCTTCTATAATGAAGGTGACTAGTGAATCTCCTAAATTTTTAGAAAGGATACAAGGATATATATGTGGACCAATACATCCATCATGTGGACCATTTAGGTATTTTATGGTATTAATCGATGCATCGACTAAATGGTCTCACGTTTCGCTTTTGTCTACAAGAAATGTAGCTTTTGCGAGATTATTAGCTCAAATTATCAGGCCAAATGCACAATTTCCAAATTATCCCATAAAGACGATTTGTCTTGATAATGCTGGTGAATTTACATCAAAATCATTTTATGATTATTGTATGGCAGTTGCAATACAAGTTGAGCACCCTGTAGCTCATGTACATACCCAAAATGGGTTGGTGGAGTCATTAATTAAAAGACTCCAGATTATTGCTCGTCCAATGTTGTTAAGGACGAAACTGCCTACAAATGCGTGGGGTCATGCTATTTTGCATACTCCAGCATTAATTCGGATCTGACCCACTGCAAGTAATTTATATTCACCACAACAACTTGTTATGGGAAAAGAGCCTGATATTTCACATATAAGAATATTTGGTTGTGCGGTATATGTGCTAATAGCACCACCAAATCGTATAAAAATGGGTCTACAATGCAGACTTGGTATATATGTTGGTTAAGACGCTCCCTCAATTATACGGTATTTGGAACCGCTTACGGGAGATGTATTTACTGTAAGATTTGCATATTGCCATTTTGATGAATCTATCTTCCCTTCATTAGGAGGAAGAATAATCAATCAAAATGAGCCGAAAGAAATCGATTGGAATGCATAACAGTTAAATACATATGATCCCCGCACCAGTGAGTGTGAAATTGAAATTCAAAGGATCATTAAATTGCAGAATATTGCAAATGAAATACCTGATGCATTCACTGATACTAAAAGAGTAACCAAGTCATATATACCAGCTGCCAATGCTTCTGCAAGAATTGAGATTCCTAAAATCCCATTGCAAGAAAAACAAATAGATGATAAACCACGTCAAAAGCGTGGAAGACCAATTGGCGCCAAAGATTCAACTCCTAGAAAAAGGAGGCAGAAAAATAAAACTATTGGAGAGGGGGATCTCCCACGTGAGAAGGGAGAGGAAAATGTGAAACCCTCAAACTATAAAAATGAAGCAATGGGAAAGGATATTCCTGCAAATATTGAAAATCCAATTTGTTATGCAGGTGATCATAAAATACTAAATCGGTATGAAACCGAAGTAAATGATGTATTCATTTATAATGTGGCCATAGATATAGAAATGAATACAGATAATGATCCAGAGCCACGATCTATAAACGAATGTCGACAAAGAAATGATTAGTCAAAATGGAAAGAAGCTATCTAGGCTGAGCTAAATTCCCTCTCAAAACGTGAGGTGTTTGGGCCGATAGTGATTACACCAAAGGGAATAAAACCAGTCGGTTATAAATGGGTGTTTGTAAGAAAAAGAAATGAAAATAATGATATTGTAAGATATAAAGCAAGACTGGTTGCTCAAGGTTTTTCCCAAATGCCTGGTGTTGACTATGAGGAGACATATTCTCCCGTAATGGATGGAATTACTTTTCGATTTTTGATTGCCATGGCAGCAAGTAATAAATTAGATATGCAATTGATGGATGTTGTTACAGCATATCTTTATGGATTACTTGAAAATGATATATATATGAAAATCCCAGAAGGATACAAAACTGCAGAAGTTACATCCAACAAGGAGTTGCAATCTATTAAATTACAAAGATCTCTTTATGGATTAAAACAATCTGGACGGATGTGGTATAACCGTCTCAGTGATTATCTTATAAAAGAAGGATATCAAAATGATAATATATGCCCGTGTGTTTTTATTAAAAGCTCCACTAACGGGTTTGTTGTGATATCAGTATATGCGGATGATTTAAATCTTATAGGTACTCATGATGAAATTGCCAAAGCAACATCATGTCTAAAAAAAGAATTTGAAATGAAAGATCTGGGAAAGACTAGATTTTGTCTTGGCATACAGATTGAACATTTACCGAATGAAATATTTATCCATCGACCAACCTATACCGAAAAGGTATCGAAGAGATTTATTATGGATAAAGCCTATCCATTGAGTACTCCAATGGTCGTCCGAACGCTCGAAGCCCGTAAAGATCCATTTCGTCCACCCGGATGAAGAAGAGATGATTCTTGGCCCATAAACTCCTTATCTTAGTGCAATTGGTGCATTAATGTATCTTGCAAATAATACAAGACCTGATATAGCTTTCGCCGTAAATCTTCTAGCAAGATACGGCTCTACACTAATACAAAGACATTGGAAAGGATTGAAGGATGTTTTGCGCTACTTACGAGGAACTACGTATTTGGGCCTATTTTATCCACAAGAGACTTCATCCAATCTCCAAGGTTTTGTCGATGCCGGGTACCTATCGGATCCTCACAGAGGAAGATCTCAAACCGGGTACATATTTTCTTATAATGGTAAGGCTATATCATGGCGTTCCACAAAACAAACGCTTACGACTACTTCATCAAATCATGCTGAAATTCCGCTCTTCATGAAGCAAGCCGGGAATGCCAATGGTTGCGATCTATGATCGGACATATACAATCATCATGCAAATTACCATCAATTACAACAAATGCTACAGTAATTTATGAAGACAACAGTGCTTGTATATCCTAGATTCAAGGTTGATATATTAAAGGAGACAGAACAAAGCATATCTCTCCAAAATTTTTCTACACCCATGATCTACAAAAAGAAGGTGTTATAGAAGTTCGAAAGATTCGATCTATTGAGAATCAAGCCGATTTATTTACAAAATCGCTCCCCAAATGTATACATCAACGGCTTGTTCGCAACATCGGTATGAAAAGATTCCGAGATATATAGTTATTTATTTGAGGGGGAGACTGTACTCTTTTTTCCTTAACCACGGTTTTTATCCCAAATGGGTTTTTCCGAGGCAAGGTTTTTAATGAGGCAGTAACCCTCAAATTTACCAAGGATTATGTACTCTTTTTCCTTGACTAGGATTTTATACCATTGGGTTTTTCCTAGTAAGGTTTTAATGAGGCATATCCTTTTTTTGGTCGTATGCATCCAAGGGGGAGTGTTATAAAATATATAATAATGGACGCCATTGCAGCAAATCGTTACTGTAGCAGCCGGCAGTAATGCAGCAACCGCCCACGGGCGAGGGGGGGGATACTGTAGCAGACACCGGTACTGTAGCAGCAGCCAAACTTTCACTATTCCACCTACCAAAATGTTCTGGACCGTCGGATTGAATCAATCCCGACCATCATCCATTTCTTGAAATACTATAAATACCCCCCTATTCTTGTATTATGGATATAGAGAAGAAGAAATAAGAAATTAAGGAGGCTGAAGTGTGGGTATTCAGATATCTCTTTCTCTCTCTTTATCTTATTTTATGGAAATATATATATACTTTTATATTGAAGATGAATTATTAGTTGCTTTTACAATAAAACTAATTTTTTTTAAAAAAGTGGGGTCCATCTACCCCATTTCTCATAACATAGATGGGCTCACACTTGTCATTGTATTTGTGACGTGTCATCCGAGGCTTCAAATATTCTTTAAATGACACTTCTACCCCTCCCTTTCCAATTAGAGGTGGACGCGAATCGTCCAAAAACCCGGTCTGGCCTGGAACCGGCTCAGAACAGGCCCGCTAGTTCAATAACCCGGTGGGCCGGTTCATTGACCCGTAATTGCCCGTTCTGTAGATGGGCCACTCGCCGGGTTGACCTATCGGCCCAAAGGGCCCGACAGCTCCAAAATCAAATTTTGGAGCCGTTGTCTCCCAAAGACACTTTGGGGTTTTTTTTTAAATATTTTTTAATTTAAAAATAAAATAAAATAAAAAAATAAATTTCAAATAAACTTCTATATATACCCCTTATCTCCAACGTATTTGTTTTTCACCCATTATCATTCTTCGTCAACTCTTTCTCTTAATCTCCCAACTCCCACTCTCATTCTCTCTTAATTTCATTAATTCCCAACTCTTACTTGGATTATTTTTAATTATTTGGATACTTGGGGTCTTAATTCTTGGAGTCTTGGAGGCTTTGAGCAAATTTGAATTATCTATTATTTTCTTTATTTTTGGTTGTCATGATTTATCTATATAAATGATTAGTTTAGATTTGTGTTTTTAAAAAGTTTGCATGAATTAATTAGTTGTACTTATTTATTTGCATGAAATTATTAGCTTTATTCTTGTTATATTAAATTTAATTAATACTTGTAGACTTTTTATTTATTTATTTTATTTTGCATAAAATTATTATTTGTAGTTTTTTGTAGGTTTGTTTTTTTATAAATATTTGCATGAAATTATTCTTGTAGACTTGAAGCGAATTACTATTTATATTTTTTTATATTTATTTTAATTATTAGTTTAAAGTTGTAGTTTTCCAAAAAATGCATGAAATTATTATTTGTGGTTTTTTGTAGATTTATTTTTTTATAAATATTTGCGTGAAATTATTTTTGTAGACTTGAATGAAATTACTAGTTATATTTTGTTATATTTATTTTAATTAATAGTTTAAACTTGTACTTTTTCAAAAAGTGCATGAAATTATTATTTGTAGTTTTTTGTGGATTTTTTTATAAATATTTGCATGAAATTATTCTTGTAGACTTGAATGAAATTACTAGTTATATTTTTTTTATATTTATTTTAATTATTAGTTTAAACTTATAGCTTTTCAAAAAATATATGAAATTATTATTTGTAATTTTGGTCTCCCTCATAGATTGCACGTGAGAAAGTATGACAATCTAGTAGTAGTGGAGGATAATCATTTCGACAGAGGCAAGCAAAGAAGAAGCCAAGAGGATCACAATATACGAGCTCGACTTGTATTTGAACACTACCTTCTGATTCTCAGAAGAAATCAACACAAACATGACCTTCAAATTCTTCCATTGGTGGCAAGGTAATGGAAACCCATACCCCATTCTTTCACTAATGGTAAAGGATATTTTGGCGTGCCCTATGTCTACTGTAGCTTGCGAGCAGACTTTTAGCGCAGGTGGGAACATGTTAGACACGACACGTTCGCAGTTGACCCCACAAAATATTGAAATTCAAGTTTGCACAAATTATTGGTAACGTACTCAAGCTCGGCAACAAGAAGCAAAACAAGAAAGTCTAAACGCTAGTGGTTTCTTCTACACGTATAACATGATGAGCACATATGGCGAGACAATGACCAATGAGTCCGACCAAGACCCGGATGTTAACGAATAAGTAAGTGGGTGACCGGTTACTCAAGGTAAAGAGAACTACGTGGGCTTTGATTCCTCTTACACCTTGGAGGATACGTAGGTAATTTAATTCGACAGGTAAAATAATTAAGTGCAAGCCATTTATTTTTGAATTTAGTGTATTTTGATTTTTTAAAATTAAATTAAAATTTTTTAATTAATTTAATTTTTTTCTTATTTTTTCATAATTTTCTGGAATTTTTAAGGATTTGTTTAATTTTTTTATGGGCGGGCCTAAACCGGCCTGGTAGGTTAAACCCGCCGGGTTCTACAGGCCTACCCGGCCCGGTGGGTTCCACAACCCTGCCGGACCGGGTCCGGGTCGGGGCCAGTGAACCGCAACCCGGCGGGTCAGTCCTGGAGGGCTGGTTAACCGGCCCGTGCCCACTCCCAATCGCTGTAATTTCCTTCAATGTCGGATCTCATTTGACAACGGCCACAAAAGTAGCACTAAGCCGCGCTCGGACAATGGCCTCTTTCCACTCCGTCGAAACGGACGGCCACAATCGCATCCTGAGCCATGCCGGTTGACCATCCAAGGGCCACGGCGAGCTCCCGCCGTCTCCGTTCATGGCGTCGGCGAGCTCTCGCCGCCGTGCTCCTCGCTACCACCATGGCCATCATCCTCACCTGCGCCCTCCCCTACCTCTTCTTCTTCCCGCCACCAACCCTCGTATCCTTCCATCCTTACTTCAAATCCTCTCGAGATGCTCCTCGGAGGGTCTCTCTGGCGGCGCCCCTTGTTTCCCTTTCGAAACCCTTGTCTCCTCCTCCGGCTCGGAATTCGGATGTGGTGCTTGCTGGGAACGATCATCTGAAGATCCGATGCTCGATTGTGGCGGTGAGTGGTTTAGTGTTGCTTTGATTGTTGGTTTTCGTCCGTTTTGATTGCGGGTGTTTGAATTTTGTTCAGGATTTGCAGGCGATGTCACCGGATGAGCAGCTTTTGTATGCGAGATTAGAGATTGAGAATCCTGAGAATGCTCCTTTGGATTCGGAAGATGCTGAAGAACTCTATGCTCCGTTGTTCCGGAATGTGTCCGTTTTTAGAAGGTAAATTGTTTGATGTTCTTATTGAGCTGTGTTCTAAATGATGTAAAAAAGAAGTTTTTTCTGGAGGCTGGAAGTCTTCATGTTTTGAAGCATGTTTAGAAACTGATTCTTGATTTAGGAGTTTCTAACTCAAATAATTAAACATTGTGTGAGTTTTGAGGCTGTTTCTCTTACGTGTGCAAATTCGAAATGAGATTCTTTGGAATTTTAGAAAGTAAATCAAATTTGAAGTTTTGAACATTATATATATGCTGCTTCTTTTGGGTATGTATGATGTGTGTCGTGTTTCCTCGCAGAATGTGTCAGCTTGGCACATTTCTTATTCTTGTCCTGTTAACACACAAATGGAATATAATATTCCAATGATGTTCTAATATCAAGGTACATTGAATTTATAGTGTTTAGATGAATCAGTATTCATTATTTTTCAAACGGTAGTGGAAATGTCAGAAACACTATAGTACTTCAGTTACTTCAATATATTGTACATTTGTTTGTCTGGATCCTGTTTTAATTTTATATTGGACTATTTTGGGTGTTGAAGGACATTATTTAGACCTTGCTCGGCGCACATGCACATCTGAATAGTAAAACTGGATTAGTGTTTCAGTTACTGTATTATAATGTGGTTGCTCTTCTTTTTAATCCAATTTTTTTTATTAATATTCTTTCTTGACTGAAAGCTTAGTGTCAAATTAGATATTCTTTCTTTGTTAAGAAGCCCTCACCCCCATTCTGTATTTAAGGTCATTACTTTCCAAGTGTCTTCTCTTGGGATAGTACTCTCATATTCTTGTCTACAAGTAACATCATGCTTGAGAAGCATAGGTCCACTAATTATTGTTCACAGTTTTGAGTCTAATGCTGGATTCGCCTAGTGAAGTTCACAGTCTTCTTTGTAGGTATGTCAAAAGGGTTTGAAGTTTTAGCCTTTGGGCTCTTTTCTTCAAAAAAAAGGGTTTGAAGTACTTCTTGGATTTTATGCTCATTGTCCATTATCTTTTCCAAAATTTTACTTTAATTATTGAATTGCTTTTCTTTTGTTTTGCAGTGACAATTTCACTTGTCATTGATGTCATGCATGTTCAGCCTTCATGTTTCCATCCCTCTGATATGCATTAGAATTTTCTTGTAACCAAACCACTGCTAATAAGTTTGCAAAGTCGTTATTGATAGAAATCATTATTACTTTATGGATTGCCTTCATATTCTCTCAAAAACTCTCATTCTGAAAATTTCCAAAAATCTTCTACTTCCAGGAGTTATCAACTGATGGAAAAAATATTAAAGGTTTACATTTATCCGGATGGCAAGAGACCAATTTTCCATACACCGAACCTTAGAGGCATTTATGCTTCTGAAGGTTGGTTTTTGAAATTGATGGAGGAGAACAAGAAATTTGTAGTAAAGGACCCAACAAAGGCCCACTTGTTCTATTTACCTTATAGTTCTCGACAGCTTGAACTTGCCATATATGTACCTGAGTCACATGATCTAAAACCATTGTCCCACTTTTTGAAGGATTATGTGAATAACATATCTTCTAAATATCCTTTCTGGAACCGAACAAAAGGAGCAGATCATTTTCTAGTTGCTTGTCATGATTGGGTATGTTATCTTCCACTCCATTCAATTGACCATGCTAGTGGTTAATTATTATCAAAGATAATCATTATTCTATGTTTGATTCCTCATGTTAGTAAAATGATCAAAGGGAAAGGGGTTCGGTCTTAAAAAAGGATTGAAAATTGCTTGATCATTTTTTTCTTATAGTTATTTTATTATTCTTCTTTGTTTTGACTATTTATTGACCACAACCCTTTAATTGATAAATCTAATTTATATCCTCATACTTCTTTCAGTATTTGGATTAAATATTTTTTTCCTGGATGAATTTCAGTAAATTAGTTGCCTTTAGCAAGTTCCATGGTTTTATTTCTTGAATTGGTAAATTTCTGATTAAACTGGGTTTGTATTAATTCTGATTTCACTTCAGTTTTGTGTTTCAGTATTATTCCTTGTTCTTAGTTCATTTGTCCTTTCTATTTCATTTTTCTTCAGGGACCTTACACGACGACAGCTCATGAAGAATTTCGCAAGAACACTATGAAAGCTTTATGTAATGCAGATGTTTCTGAAGGTATATTTGTCCGTGGGAAAGATGTATCACTCCCAGAAACAACCATCAGGACGCCCAGGAAGCCTCTTAGATTTCTTGGTGGAAGGCCAGTCTCACAACGATCCATCCTTGCCTTCTTTGCTGGAAACATGCATGGACGGGTCAGGCCCATCCTTCTTAAATACTGGGAGAAAGATAAAGACATGAAAATATATGGGCCTCTTCCGAACAGGGTAGCCAGAGAGATGTCTTACATTCATCACATGAAGACTAGTAGGTTTTGTATATGCCCCATGGGTTATGAAGTGAACAGTCCAAGGATTGTTGAGGCCATTTACTTTGAGTGTGTTCCAGTGATTATAGCTGATAATTTTGTGCCTCCTCTTGACGAGGTGCTTGACTGGAATGCTTTTTCAGTGATCATTGCAGAGAAAGACATACCTAAGATGAAAGATATTCTTCGTGGCATTTCTCTAAGGAAGTACATGTCCATGCATAACAATGTCAAGAGATTGCAGAAGCATTTTTTATGGCATAACAAACCAGAAAAGTATGATTTGTTTCACATGATTCTTCATTCACTCTGGTTCAACAGGCTGAATCAGGTCCAAGTGCAGCGGTGAAGATTTTTCTTCGGTAATGTACATATGACAACCAAGTATATCTAAAGCACATATAGTGCATCTCGATATTTTTTACAAAGACCTTCAAAGTGAGATCATTCACTCCAGGTATGAAAATTTATCTGATTCGTGGTTATAGTGTTTTCATGTTTACTATTTTTTTTTCACAGAAATTGTTAAGATATGGTGTCTGTTGACTGATATGAACTAAATTTATGAGAACTGAAAATTGTGCAGGATGCAATGTTGAAGCCCAAGGTCATTCAATGGGTAGATAGATGCAGATTGTGAAACATGGGAATTTTTTGCATTCTTTCCTTGTAAATTGCTGAATAGTTTTGGATCTTCATTATCATGATTCTTTTGTAAGAAACTGTTTATGTGAGTTATTGCGCATTATTTCTTGAATAGACAGCTGTTGTAAATTCGTTTTCTTTATTTATAATACATGGATTTGATACAAATAGCCATGGCTCTATATACATGTGACATATTTCATTTTGACTACTAAGATATTTTTTTTTCATATACTTTTCTGAAATATTACACACATTGACCCATGATGAAATGGTTAATCATGGGTTAGTTTAAATCTAAGACTTGCAATGAATATAATACCCAAGGCTAAGCTCTAGAGGAGAAATTAACAACAAAGACCTTTTTTTTCACATTTGGTGGAGGAGAAATAACAAAGGCTTTAAAGGCATCATATTATATATCTCCATTTTATTCATTGGACGAAAAAATGAATTTTGTGTTAAATCGTAAGTGCAATTTTAGGAAAAATAAAAAATTATTTAAACTGTATACCCACCTCAAAGCTTTTAGTGAAATAACTAAGACTTTAGAGAGTTATATATAATTAAAAATAAAGCATAGTTTCTGCTTAAAAACAAATGACACATAACCAATGATCTTTTGGTTTATTGGCATTGGGTTTCCTACATAGAGTGTTTGTGTCCTTTTAAAAAGACGGGTTCAAACTTCAGCTCACGTAGGATGAAGGCACGGGTTTTGTGTAGTGTATGAAAAATATATGTTACAGTTCGATACATGCAAATAGGAAGAAGAGCAACATCACACAATTCATCTGCATATATATAATTGTCTAAATAATCAAATGTCTACAAGATGAAAGTGTCTCATGGGATTGGAAATATGACCACTTTTCCAATAGCTCTGCCAGTTTCAAGATAAGAGAAAGCCTGAACCAACTGAGAAAAGGGGAATGGTCCCTTTGGGTCCAGAACTGGTTTAATTTTCCCACTCTCCAGATATGGGTTTAACTTTGCAAGTGCACCACCATTAGAAGTCACAACAAATCTGAAACCTGGTGGTGTTACTGCACCAGTTAGTACTACCACACTGCCTCCCTCTTTTACTGCCTTCACTGCTTTTTCACATTGTCCTGCAATAACCAATAACCAATGAGAGTTTCAGAAAATTATTACTGTTCTAATGTCAATAATTTAGTGAGATATATATATATACCTATCTTTGTCTTTATATTCAATCTAGAAACGACATTAATGACCATGAATAATGTGATTAACAGTGATGCTATTGCATTGATAGATCTTGAATCTCACTATGTAGTTTTTTTATTTGCATCAACATGAATGTCTTTGAGTTTTCCTCACTGATTATGCTTTGTTTTCAAGCATTATTATACCTTGTGATTATCATAGAATTCGTTTCGAACTCTCCTTGATCTAGCTATAGTTCTTTGTTGATCCTTCAGTGGAAATTATCGCCTTTTTTCTTTAGCTAAATAATAATATGATCCTCAAAGTTCATCTAAATGAAATAACTCAATGGCCTTCCTGCGGTAAGTTTATTACTAGCCTTATTCATAATTCATTTGTTGTTGTTTTTTTTTTTTTTTATTTTAACGAGAAGATCATAGAACTGAATGTTTTTGGGATTAATACATGTTTGAAACTTTTATTATTTAGCTTCAATAGAAACTTACCGACAGCATCATAGACCACATCAAACTTCTCCGGCAGATCTTCAAAATTCTCTTTGGTATAATCAATTGCAAGATCAGCACCTAAACTCTTAAGAAGCTCCAATTTACCTGTGCTTGAAGTGGCAGCAACCTTCGACGCACCAAATACTTGCTTTGCTAGCTGCAACAAAAATAGAACAAATCCAACTTGTTATTTCTCGTCGAAATCATCATAAGTTCATTACAACTCAAGGTAATGTCCAGGCATAAATGAATTGAAAAGAGTATGATAACAGTAAAATCCTTGTTGGAGTTTGATTTTGATAAGCCATAGATTAACATCATCACTTATATGTTCGATCAACTTTTAGTTGAAGAGAAATTAGAAACTTCTGCCAACTATATCTGCGGGGAAATTTTCTTTCACTTTCAATTATTGTTGTTTCTTTAACTGCATTTAAAGACCAAGAATTGGATTGAATGTAGAATAACATAAAGATATCGATTAGATCATAGAAAGAGGGATCGAAAGCAATCATTATACCTGAATTACTAGTGAACCAACTCCACCTGCACCACCCAACACAAGAATCGATTTACCGGCAGAAAAACCAGCTCTTTCCAAGCCTTCATAAGCAGTTTCAATAGCAAGAGGCAGTGAAGCAGCTTCGGCAAAGCTGAGATTTTTCGGCTTAACAGCCAGCAGTTTCTCTTCCACCGCCGTGTACTCTGCTAGCGAACCGAATTGTTTAGGATTCTCCAAGGCCTTTTCATTGACATCCCCGTAAACTTCGTCTCCTTCCTTCAAGCCCTTCACTTGGCTTCCCACTTTAACGACCACACCGGCAACATCATAACCCGGAACAGTCTACACATGAAACAGAGACTAAGAACTAAAACCGAATTACCGAAAATTCAAGACAACGAAAAGAAGATAATGTGTCTCAAATATGATGCTTTTATTGATATCAATCCTTGATTTCAGCTTTAGCATTTATACAAGAACCATAGATAATGAATATGATAATGAAATCTTGAGAATCCAATCACTGCCGACATTGCATTGCGTTATTAGTTGGTTATTATCTCTAGATATTCATTCAATTTCTTGCCCATCCTTTGCTTCATTCAACCAAATGCAAGAAATCAAACATCAAAACCAGTAACACAATCTACTGAAAAACATAAAAATTTCTTCAATTTTGTCACAGAATCATAGTCAATTCAATGTACCTTTTCCTTATGACAACCATAGACACGAAAATCCTCATCAATTCAACAACATAATAGCAAGAATTAAGATAAGAAGAAAGGACATGGAGGAACTCACAGGAAGAGGAGAGTCAGTGGCTTTGAACTTCCCAAACCTCCTCTTAAAATCAACAGGATTGAGAGCAGCAGCAAAGACCTTAACAAGAACCTGGTCATCCTTCACTTGAGGGACATCAATCTCATCCACAAGCTTCAGAACCTGTGCATCCCCATACTCTTCATAAACCCATGCCTTCATCTTGGAAGGGATTGAGCCACTTGTGACCAATGTCTCTGAAGTTTGGGACACTTTGAGGACCTCACTTGTTCTTAATCTTGCTCCTCTTCTTGTGCTGCTAGGCTTAATGGTGATGGTTGGAGTTCTAAGGTGAGTGGAAGGGGAGGAGAAGGAGATGGGTGTGAGAGAGGAGGGCTTGGTGGTGGTGGTGGTGGTGGTGGTGGGGAAGAAGAAGGGATGGGATTGGGAGGTGAAGAGAGCTTCCATTTGTATTGCTTTGATTTGCTTTCCTTTTGTTACTTCTCTTTTATGCATGCATTTATGTCTGTGAAGAAACACTTGGGGGATATCTAGAAGTGCTTACTTGGCAGCTTCTCATTGGCTACTTATTTGGACTTTAACCCATGCAACCCTGCCAACTTATTAAATTTGTATCACTAACCATTAAGTTTTAAAGGAGTAACTTATATAAATAATCAAATAATTATATGGGTACTCTAATTTTAGTCACATATTATAAAAAATGTTAATGGGGTATTCCAATTTTGAATTTATATTTAATTTAATCATTCGAAATAACATGTTAATAAAATACTCACATGACATGACACATCATATTTATATCATATCAACTATATCACATCATGTTTTTTTTTCTCTTTTTGTGTGATATTTTAACTTGAGTTATCTTTGATTATATTATAAAACTCTTAGTTATATTATCAAGTTACAATATCATAATATGATTATTATGTGCCACGTGGCATACTAATATAGTATAAATTGTGTGATGCGTTATGTTATGTCAGTTTTTCATTAACAACGTTATTTTAGTGACTCAATTGAATCTAAATCTAAAATTGAAGTATGTAATTAAATTTTTTTTTTATAACTCGGTTACTTAAATAGGAGTTACTAAATAATTGGGTCACTATTTAGATAACTTACCCCTTTCAAAAAAACCACTAACTTTGACAAAAAAAAACACTAACTTTTAAAAAATATATTAAGTATTTAAATAAATATACTTAGTAATTGATTTTTTTCAAAAAAAAAATTTATTGTTAATTACAAGGATTAAGATATTTGGGCCATTTAAGCAAATTTCAAGTTCACACTTTTATATGTTGAAAACACCAAGTAAGAGAGATCTACTCCTTTTTTTTAGTACCTTAGCTTGATTTATATACCGAAACCATCTGATAAAGAGAGATCTAACCCCATTTAGTGCGTCAGCTTAGTTTAGATACCATGACTCATAATAAACTACCCTTAACCATGTACTAAATTAACTTTAGAATATTTATTTTAATTATAATTAATTAAATCCAATTAATTTTATATAAAGAAAATCGTGATTAAGCACTCTTCTTGTAGGTAGCCATGTATTACACATACATAAATATATTTTAAATATAAATTTATTTTTATAATAATTAAATTTGCAATAGAGGAGTACAAGTAAAGACCATATAAGACTATGTTTATTTATTCATCAAATTAAATAATAATACCTGGTCATATGTGAAATATCAAAATTTTATAGGTTGTATATTTTCTTTCTTTAAAAACAAAAAACACACACATGTATACTGTTTCCCATGTATGGGTCCACAAGCACCCCATACACCATCAGTTAGGCTGCCTGGATATGACAAGAAACAAACCAGTATCACCAAACATAAGCTTAACCTTCAGTATTCTTCATCATTAGCATCAATGAGAGCAAGTTGCATGTTGCACCATCACCATGATATTTTCACAGTCCAGGTTGAACATGGTTTTTCAAGATCGATCAGAAAGAGGAGAAGAACTCATGCGCGTTATCGTATTTATCCAGGACAACATTATAGAGAGGATGGATGGGTTCCAACAAGTTCGAGTAAGGTCCCAGCACGTCATTAGGCAATGGTGAATTGTGACGAGGATCTTTGCAGCAGCTATACTGGCTCACGGAGAGTCCGCTTAGGCAGTAGCATGAGTGATAGTGATCTCGGCTTTTCCCAGGCTTGTCCCTGAATCCTCCTTCATGTATCTACAAACACGAAATTATGCTCAGAGACTTGCACAAAAATAAGTCATGGTCCATTGATCCTATGTTGGCATGCCATACAAAAGAATCAACTGATCGATATGATAGAAAAGTAAAGTAAAAGTCATAACAGAGATGCCAAATTGTTTATGTTTCTGGAGTGCATCATTTCTGTTGACTGCTGGAAGTTCAAGACAATTATGGCAATATTGACAGTGATACATACAGCTGCGGAGTGCTTGGATCAAGGGAAAATTATGAAAATAATTGACAACATTAGGCAACAGTTATTCCTATGATTATTAGAGCAGTTAGTATGTGTTCTCTTGTTCACTATAAACCTTGGTGTAAAACAGAAGGAAAGGTCAATGAAGTTTATAACTGTTCACAAAATTTTTTATAGTTCTTGTTCTTCTTTTCATATGTCTTCGCTTGCTGTTGCTTTCAACCTCCTTCTATACTTTCAAGCTTTTTCATCAATTTCTAACAAGGGAAAGTTCTACCCTGTACGGGGTGCATTGCATCAGAACTGTTGGATATGTGCCAGCTGGTAGTGAGATGATAGATTTACTGGTTTAGATTCATCTAGGTGGCATATCTGATGGGTTGGTGCAAACATTGCCTCATTTTCTTAAATTGATGATGATGATAAATAAAAAGAGCACCATTGGGATCAATTCAAGCCCAACAAAAACATAGTAAGAACATATAGCAAGAGCTTAAAATAAAAATAAAAAGATAAAAAAACAAAACAATTCTGCCAGGATAACTCGTGTATTATGCAATTATCTGTTAAGTCTAATTTTGGGATAACTAGCTTATTACGTGTCGGTGTACATATCTAATTTTGATTAAGATATCCTGTTGGCATATTTATTATTTACTACTTCATGTTGAAAAGGCTAGAACTTCTACAAACTACCTGAGAACAAAGGAGGACATATTGTTGCAAGGCAATAGCGTGGAATAGAGGGCCGCATTCAGTTTTTTCATTCATAAAAGCAAAGCCAACATCTGAAAGTTTTCCTGCACGCAAACAACATTCAAACAGCAGTTTAGCACATCTTTGATAAGGAATTTTTACTGTTTGTATGGTTTCATAGCTTTTCAATCACGAACTTTAAGTGGTACTAAAAGTTCAACCACAACAATCTCATGCAAACTGCAGAACAAGAATGAAAAAAAATGGAAAAGGGAACATCTTCCAATTTAGATTCTGGTTAGGTTCATTGGTGACAGTAAAAAACCCATAAAACTAGCACAACATTAAAAAGGTACCAAGTCGAGAGCTAGGAAGGCAGCCAAAGCACCATCAAGCTCTTAATTCTTTAGAGCTGTCTCCCAATACAAGTTAGATGTACATATAGTTTTCGTTTAATAAGATACGGTTTGTGAAGGTTGATGATCTTTGACTATGCAAATAAAGTTGCAAATCAGTGTCAATTTTAGCTGACAATTACGCAGGAATTAAGCTTGGTTATAGACAATACAGGGACCATAAGTAGATGAGGCTTGGTAAATGACGAAAACCTTTTTTCTATAAATGGTGGAAGTATTTGGCAAAAAAAATATCTAACTAAATGAGCAAAGATAGTGGACTTATAAATAGAGCGCAAATGGTTGAAGAAAGAATCTGTTCAAATATCAGCTATGATAAGGAAATAATTCTGAAAACAAGATTTCATCACTATCATCAGTTTTTAAACCAGTAGTGTTCAGCCATGATAACACTAAGCCAAGAAGCCTCTAGAAATACCTAAATTTGCCAAAATGTTGCTATTTGCTAACATGATATCAAACTCATTGAACTAGTGCCAAAATGTTGGCCGAAAAAATACAAATAACAAAAGGAATGCCAAAATAATAGAGATAAGGGATCATATGTGAAGCACTAATCATAAACCAAAAAGAAATTTTGAAAGAGAATTGCTTTAGCTTATCAATTGTAATTAATATGAAGAAAGCTAACAACCAAAACTGAATTTCTCAATGCTGAATGGATTTTCAACAAGAGAAGGCTTGACAATTGAACACAAATTTACATCTATAAGGCCCTTACCACCAGGAGATAATGTGATATTAAACATGCTTTCTTCAGATGCCTGCCCTCCGCATAGTGGTGATTCTTTTGATTGTTTACCAGCAGCAGACAATAACTTTTGAATTAGAGCAAGGGCACCTCCCTATGATTGTTGCACAACAATGAAACCCATTGCATATTACAGGAATACAAACAACAGACTGAAAAGGAGAAAAAAAAATTACTTGCCAAAAGGAGTAACAACCATCAACCAACTTGTTTGTTCGACCTTGAAATCCACATTCCACACCTTGGCGGAAAACTGCCCAATCCTAGTCAGGTAAGAGGATTCAGTAATACTTGCAGAACAAACAGTGCATGTAACATTTGTGGCAAGCAATTGTACATTCAAGTATTTAACCATCCATATATAAGAAGATACTACAAATATACAGAAGAAGACAATAATGAACATGTCGAAAAGTGACTCATACTTGATAGCGTTTACGAGAAGACAAAAAGGGGGCTTGTATTAAGTACTTAGGTATCTCCCTTTCCATACTTCATCATGATATACATCCACTTGCATGATGAGTATTTGTACACCCAATCCGTCCATTATAAGAAACTAAACTTAAAACAAATAACACAACATAGGAACGGACTGGAACTTGCTTGGTAGGTATTAGGAATCAAAACAAGATTATAATAAAAAAAAAAAAGGTCATTGCCACTACTTTGAAATTTTTTTTGTCTAATTCAACATGAAATACTTCAAAATGCGAAAAACATAGTAAACCACCATTAAAAGCAGTTTTTTTTTTTGGTGTGTGTCACAAGATGTATTATTGCTCATGGATAATATATGCGCAAGAGAATTCATATATGCATCTTAGAAATGTTGCAATTGCTTTCACCAGTCCCCTACCAGTTGTATTGAAACATGACATCAGTGAGAAACCCTAAGTGGTGATTAGAATAAGTTGGATTGTGGTTTTTAAGTATGAATTTAGTTGGAAGTGAAGTTTTTTACTTAAAAGTTCCCAGATTTTTTGCCTTAATTAATACTAACTAAAATAAGCACCTTGTAATAAAAATTATACTTTTCTTATTAATAATTTATATTTATTACTAGTGAATGATTTTTTTAGTATTAATTACTGATTATATTTTAAGATTAATTACTTTGTAAAAAAAGGTTTATTTTATTCCAAATTATTCCAAATTATTCCAAATGTTGTATTTGAAAAATGTGGAATAAGATATGCTTGTGTTTTTGAATAAGTTATTCCAAGCAAAAGTGTCAAGTGGATTTTTTTTTTAGTTTCATTTTTTATTTTAGGATCTACTGAAGAACGAGAGAAGCAATCAAATACATAAGTTGCTCCTAAAGATATTATCAAGAAAGAACTCTTGTTTCTGATATGATGCACGGTATGTACTGAAAATGCAACAAGTTCAACCTCTAGTATGAGCGCAATATGTCATTGCATGCTTGCAAAGAGTAACACTCAGAGGCAGCAAGAACAATCATGAAATGGAGGTGAACAACATTAAATGCATGGAAACTATATTTAATAATGAGTTTAAAGGAAAAAAAACTGAAAAATGGAAAAGATGGTCCTTACAATCAGACTAGGCATGTCCAACTTATCAGCTTCGTTAATCAGGATCATGGCTGCCACACCACAAAATGTGTACCTTTGTACAAGGTAAAAAGACATGCTCAACTATAAAAGAAATCCAATCTAGAAGTAGCAAGATCTGTATAACACGCAAGAATAGGGTGAAAAAATTTAAAGCATTTGAACATACCCACCATGAGCTTCAGAACCAGGTTCCCCAGCAATACCACCTTCATATGTTTGGCAACTTCAACATAAATAAATAAATAAATTATAGGGAATAAACAAAATAATCTAAAGAAAATACATTTTCTAAACCTACTTCATATACTCAAAAGCTGTCAACTAGTTCTTGAACTTTGAAGTGACAGACAAACATCTATATAATTGTTTACACAAATATATACTCATAACTGCACGCAAGCACTAATAAAATCTAAAATCTGCAGTATTTGCACAAGCACACTATTTTTAGCTTTTAATCAAGCTCTTGGAGAGACCTCATTCACAAAGAATATGTTCAAATATGTGGATTTATAATAGCAACATGATATTTGAAAAAATATAGGAGCAAAACCAAATTGCCTCCAGTACTCAAGCACGCCATTAGAGTCAGGAAAGGATCATGATATTAGTAAATTAAAAGTTACATTTTAGGCAGAGTTTCCATAACAACTTATTTTGAGGGATTACATTAACATCCATGGAATTACAAGATAAGATTAAGCTACATTAAGGTTAAATACGTTAAATCCTCTACATGAACATAGAAAAAACTATAGCATCTCTCAATGAAGAACATCCACCAAAAATAAGAAGAACATCACCCTAACAAAATAAAAGTGCTTCTTTATGCACCTAGACAAGAAAATGCCAGCCAATTGATATGTCAAGGTATTTGAAATGTAAAATTTGCGGAAGCTGTCAAATAACAACAAATAATTTCACTACAACTATACGATACAATCATAGCCAACTCAAAATTACTAATATACTCCAAGATCATATCCTAAACCCAATGTTTATTGATTCTTGCGCTGAAGATTTCTAAAACATACTCCAAAAGCATTTTCTTGATATTGCATTGAGCACCAAAACTGCAGTTCAAATGCACATCAGAGCTTAGTGTTAAATTAGCAGAGTGTGGCATCACAAGATAATGGCAAACTTTCAACGTGGAGCACCTTACAATTTCTCAGAGTTAATTGAAGTGTTAAACAGAGCATGCTGTTGTTCATGTTTTATCACCATTTCTTAAAATAAACATAGAATATGACCTCCTTCATTTGTGCATTGATGTCTTGTACTAGCATATGACCCCTTGTTAGTAGTGATTGTAATGCAGAACATGGACTGCTATTATTATTTAGTATTAAAAGTTGTTTATAAATAAAGATCATGTACTAGGATGTTAGAGGTAGTTTGGTAACTTCCGTTTTTGGCCTATATTAAGTGTGCCATATCAGGTGGATTTGTTTTAAATTTTATTACAAGTTTGAGGTTATCAATAAGTTTAGACGTCTCGAGTTTAAATAAGTCTTTCTCCTATTTGGGGTGTCAAACTTTGCTGAGATAAGTTATCAAATCACTAATAGAAAAGATTAAGAAGTTCATCAATGAACGAATTATTCTGAGGTTTTTTAAGCTTAATGCTTTCTTTTGAGGTGTGATTGCCTTTTCTTTTATGTGCTTAGTTAGATTCTCTAGATGTGATTGCCTGTAAACCCTAGGTGTGATTGTGTGTAGCCTTCTCTAGGCCAGCTTGCCTTACAATATTTTGATGGCCATGTATCGCCTGGAAATCCCAAGAAAATCTTAGTTGGGTAGACTTCTGAATCGCATCATCTCCCACGTGGGAATTTTAACTTTGAGTGTTAGTTTTACCACGTGTTCGTTAGAGCATTACAACTTTTACAACATGGCCGCATTCTTTGATTTCCTTATCACAACTAATAATTGGTCTCTAATCCAATGCTTAATTTAGATAAAGCTCTATCTCAATAATATTCAACTCTATAAGTGAAACAAAATGCAATTAGCAATCCCTTCTTTGCTTTGCTTACCCAAAGTTAATTTTTAAATTTATGGCAGATCTGGGAAACGGTCCCTTTGTTAATAAGGTAGCTGAATAACCTCCTTGGTAGCTTTTACCCCAGGCTTGCTCACCTATTGCATTGGATTAATTTCCTGACTCAAAACTACACTAATAAAAGTTTAAAAGACCCAACAGAGTGTTGAATACAAACCTAACAACCAAAAAACTTAGAGCTGATAGGATGAGAGATCCAGACATACATTCATTCTTATTTACTAACTTAATCAATGTGGGACTATCAGCTGCTCCAATACAAAAATTTCACTATTAAAGCCTCTCTTTGTCCCTATAGTTGACCGTATTGTTCATTTTTGTACATGTATTTCAAAAGGTTCAGACTATCCCTTACATATTAAAAGAAAACATCCATATGATCCCTGGTGTTGACTCAACATACAATTTCAAATACGGGAATTGTTTATCCGGGTTTTTTCGCATATCTAACATTGATAATCCATGCGGGTGTTGGCATACCATGCTCAGATGATAACTTACGCCATGTAAGCATCCATGCGGCATTAAAAAAATTTTGGAAAATTTTCTTTTTCAAAAAAAGGCCATCATGATTGGTTTGCCACGATGGCATTTTCAGGAGGCCTCGTCTCACCATTACAAATTCAGCCACATCAACTGATAAAAAAAAACCTTTCTTTTATAAAGCAAATGTATCTCTTCCCAAAAAAAAATTTATTAATACCACATGGATGCTTGCACCATAAGTTGCCACCTAAACTTGACATGTCAGAATCCATGTGGATTATCAGTGAGACATATGCAAACTGAAAAAAAGAAAGAATTAATACATCTGGCACTTCAAATCATATGCTAAGTCCAAACAAGGGATCATATTGAACATGTTTTTTTACTAGACAAAAATGGACCAAACAGTCAAATATAAGGATTAAAAATATTGTTAAACCTAAATTTAAGCAACAAATATATGCATTTGTCACTCCCTTATGATTTACTTCATTTTGTACAAACTTCTAATACTTTTGCGCTTGCTTGGCCTGGAATTCTATGCCTTCAAAAAATGTGGACTTCGCAAATAAAAATAACAGTCACAGCACCAAATTGGCACAACAAATGAGTCTAATCAGTTATGAACCTCGCTTTTAAATAATGACCTTTAAAACCAAATGTTTGTTGGGAAGAGGATCAGTTAGGATATCTAAAAGCCAAAATTTTACAAGATTGCCATTTACCCAGCCCCATAGCACAAACCACAGACAAGCCAATCAACAAGAATTATCTTTATAAACTAATTTCTATAACTAAGGCAATGATGACTGAAGTCTCCTAGCTTCCAACTTCCTATGTGTGTAGTTAAACCAAGAAGAATGAATTGTACAATCTTGGTGCTCCGCACACCCTAAATCATGTTCTTAGATATAAGTGAGACAAAATTAAAAAGCTACATATAATACAAAGTCAAAAAGCTTGCAGGAGACCAACCTCCAAATGAAATTTCCAACATCTTTAATAAGCACGGAATCCAGAATATTCAGCATGCTTGCCACCTGGTGTCAAAGTAGTAAAACTACAAGAGTTTAGTTTGGCTGAGTGTTTAAGCATATTGTCCATGCTTATAAACAAAAGAACATTTTTTTTTGTTAACTATAAATAATGAATACACTACAAAATCGAGAAGAGCCCATGAAGGACATCTACCTGCCCATTATTGACTTTAGGTGGTCAAAATGGACATGGCCAATGCTCAATACCAACAAATTAACACGTCTCCCAAACCTGATGCAATTTACCAACACAAGTTTATGACCAAGTTATCACCAGGAAAAGTTCAGGTCCTATGAGCCCAAGTACCCTCACTCAACTAGCTCGCCCAAATGACTGAAAATATTGAACCAAGAAAGAAGGCAAAAGCTAAAATATTGCCATTGTTCAAAATAAAGTAACTGTAAGAAAAAAAAAAAGATAAAATGTTTTTTTTTAATTACGAAAATTTCAGGTCACAAAAGTAAGTGAAATCCCATCTATCAAGAGCATTCATTTGTTTAAACAGGCACCTAAAACCAATGCACACATAGACTTGGCTTGATTTTTAACCCACTCATACTAGGCATATCTTGTTTTCTTTTTTATTTACTTTTTTAAATTATTCATACTTCATTTCTCCAAATTCCCCTAATCTAAACACAACCAATGTGAATTCCACACAACAACATAATTTAAGAATCACTATTTGTCACAGCTCATAGAACAAATAAAAGTAAGTATATAATGTCACTTATAGAGCAAATAATAATGAAAATCATTTTCCATATTCTGAATTGTGTCACCAAAATTCAACCTTTAACTCAATCTCTTCCTTGCTAGTAGATACCAACAGATATGCTAAAACATCCAACCATTCCAAAGGTCTTATACAATTGGCAGAATTGTGATTACTAAGACCCACATCCAATACCTGTCCAATTTCCACCACAATCATGTCTTACGCATAGGTTCGATCATCATAAAAAATCTCCGCATCATGTTTCGTTATTTGGACTCATCAGCCATTAAATGAAGGCATTCTTTATGCCCAAGCAATGAGCAAAATTGTTTCTCTATTTGAATACCTCAGCAGTAAGTCAATATCCGCTTCCTAGTGTTAATAAGGCTTCTGAAAGGCACAGTAGGCAATTTTTTGTGTTCCTTATTTTCCAAGATTCTTATATTTGGCTTTTCTTCAGAATGAATTCACACTATTGTTCAAACTGCATTGTTTAATTAGAATGGTTATTATGATTAACAAAAAAAAATTCCATATTTATTTTGAAATTGTTGCTAGTAGCCTACTACCAACGCATACAGGAAAGCAAACAAGAACTGCCTGATAAATCTTGAACCATTTAAAATCATCAAATTAACAAAAATAAGATCATAAGAAGAAAAATAAAGCCAGTCAAATGTATAAGTCTCCAGTTTAATGTTGTTATCATTTTAAAATAACATCATCAAATAACAAATGCAACAATTGATAAAATCCTGACACTCTTACTCCCAAATTGATAGATATTTCCTTATCTGACTTGAGACACTCAGATTGCCAAATTGAGCATAAGCAAATAGCTAAAACCGACCTTCTTGTTCTACGTCTAACAAGACATAGTAAAACCTCCAAGCTATCAAGTCAATGTAGCATGGTTCTCAATGTTATGCTTAATTATTCAGCCAATCTGATATAATGCAGCAAATATAAGCATTCAAAAATACTGTAAACTAGGTACTTAATTTTTTTTCTTATCCTAATAAAATTACAGAATGTTTCTAAATACTTACAGAAACAGCAGTGTAGCAAGCTCGGACATCAATTTCACCACCATCATGCATTCTGAATGAAAAAGAAGAATCAAATTTAAGAAGTTAATAGTCACCAGCTGAAGGTAAACGTTAGAGCTCTCATTAGTGAAGAGTACAATTAGGAGATTATTATAGGGTACAAATTAAACCAAGTGTCATGAAAAGATGGAATTAACGAGAGGCTTTCATATTATAAAAACAAGATTAGCTTGCAAGTGTCACGATTTAGAAAAAATAAAGAGGAGAGTATGTTAGTTTTTTAAAAAGTCATGATTGTTTGGATAGAATTTTAAGATAGTGTTAATGGCAATCAACTTGAAGCCTTAGAACACCTTAGGACAGCTTGGTACAAACACAAGTATTTTCATTGTGATTGCTTTCTTAGATGAAAAGCAAAGGAACTTCTCATAATTTGGATGAATTGAAATTCAGTTGACCTTTCAAGATAAAATAACTTTTTTCTAATGCCTGTCATGCTTGTGTGCCATTTCCACAGTGGAAGTAAGAAAGCAAAGAAGTGCACCTGAAAGCCCCTGATGCGTCTTTCATCCGCAATAAAAACTGGTACATTTTTCCTCTAAGCATCAAAGAGTTTTCAAATTAGCCCCCTATTCAATGTAAAAAACAACTAGCAAAGGACTAGCAGTTAATAAGGTGGAGGGATAACCTGTCTATTGATGACAATGCCCTCTCACTGCCCAGAGTAACTAGTGTGTTTACAGCAGCATATGTTGTTGCTAGGTGAGGCATCTTCACAAGTTTATAAACAGTTAGAAAACAAGCAAAATATCTGATTTTTTAGGGTATCATGCTCATTGAGCAATTCAAAACAAATTCTGCTCAAGTAAAGTTATATTTTTAACAGTGTTCTGGACTCTATACATTCCACCAATAGTCCAATATTTTGCATACTTTTTTAAATTATACATCTCAGGTTTTGTATCAATAATTTGATTATTATGGTCACCAGACTGTCATATGAAACACGCATGCATCTTGGGCTCATGTGCCATTTCACATATAAACCAATCTAAATTGCATATTTAGCCTAATTTTGTTACAGAGACAAATTCTAACAGAAGAAAACAAAATAACATGGCATGGCATAAACAAACCTGCCCAGGTCCACCTCCATACCCACCATCTTTGTCCTGCATTACCAGGATAACACCTATGTAAGCTCATATGAATCCCAACATCATAAATCCTACATCTGATACTCAACTTTCCTTATTGACAAACACACAATTAGGCGTATAGAAAAGGTGATAGGATAAGGAAACTATCGTGAGAAGATGAAGACCTGTAAGGTTTTAATTACTTAATAAAGCATAGTACTTGAGCACAAATACCACAAATCCTATCAATATAAAATGAAGGATTGATTTTCTCAAATAACATGTTGTCTATGGGGCCATATAGCACCTGAACCATGTCATTATACATAAAGGATTACTTATGCAATACTTGTGGGAAAAAATTTAAAATCTTCTTTCATTGGTCAGACTTTCATAGTTAATCAGTCATTAAGTGAAGTGAAATCTTTAAAGACCATTCATTCATTGCCCCAGATAAATATCTACAGGTCCAGAATTCAAAGATGGCAATTGACCTTACACATGTCAAATTTAGCAAACCTGCCACAGGTTATCGTCCTAAAGGGTAATTTAGCAATGAACCAAGTTCAAAGGGCCCACAAAGTGGAGAAGTTGAACGTTATCCATATTCCAAATCAGCAATTACATTTATGGGATGGCCCATCATCAAGGGTGGCCATCAATAGTAGGATTCAATAAGCAAAGGTTGACTCTTAATGAACCATGTTACATACATGTAAGATGCCATGGAGTTTTCATAAAAATAGGCTGGAAGGTGGAACCTTCTTAAATGGTACACATTATTAGAAAACAACAGGACTACTAAAAATGAGTCCTCATTCCTCAAATAAATATGAGGTAATGTTATGCTATCTCTCTATATAGGTATATTATAAACATATTATTTAATTTTTGTTATCTGAAAATTAGGCATCACCAAATTCCACAAACTAATTTTTGACATGTTAACTGATATTTTTAAATGTCAAACTCAAATATGGGACTAAAGAGCAGCCCCGTAAGTTGTACTGCATATGTACATAAATTCAAAAACAAATTTCTCACAAGTAATCTCCACCAACCTTCTGCTGTCATTTTCTAATTGATTAAAACATATAGACATGGAGCAAATAAAACACAATCTTTCCTTTCTAACCTAATGTCATGCCCAATCCTATATCTTTTTTTTAAAAAAGAAACTTCTGGACATACACCAAAGGAACAATAAAGTTTTATCACCATTTGATATTTCACTGGGAAAAGCAGAGGCATAAGTCATAAGCCCAAAAAATTATAACAAAACAAAAATAGCAGTCAATAACAAGAAACAAGTTTCAAAAAAATGCTAATTAAACTCCACAATGATAAAAGATAAACTCATACTGAAAGGAAGAATTAAGGGAAATCTTGGACCTGGCAACGGGAAAGAAAGTCCACTACATTATTCTCCAATTCTGAGTCAACATGTTCTCCTAATAAAGCAATCGAGTGAAGAATCCAATAGCATAACCAAGGCCGGCTACAAATTCGATATTGACCAACGTCAATAAAACGGAAAAGATGACATTAATCTTTGATTGCAAAAGAGGAATCCTCAGCAATATATATATATATACAGATGTGTGTGCATATATGATAACCAAAACCAAACCTTACTTGGCATCAAGTACATCAAAGCTTGGACCAAGCTTTCTTAGTCCTTTTGTTAAGAACTCAATATGCTTATCACGCCAAAGCTCCACCCTAATAGACCAAAATCTAAAGTTAAATGCAAAGATTGAAGAAAAAATCACAAGAGCTTACAAAAAGTGTTCTAGAAAATTCTCCCATCAATGATTTATGCATGAACAAGTAGTGAAGAGTGTATTAGTATGTCAGAAGGAATCTAAAACATCTGCATCACTCCCTTACTAAAATAAGCATAAAGCAGATCAAGTGCAGAAGTCAAAAGAGAATTCCTGCGCTTTGGTCTTTAGTGGAAGGTATATGGCCTTGCAGGTCAGAAGCCATGGAACTGGTCTCCAGGTATCCTGGAATCAACCGTGACAGAGATGTGCGGTTAACTTCAACCTGTCTCTTCTCTAATGTATAAAATTAAAATTACTTATATAACTAGAGATATACAATAATGCATATCGAAAAGGTTGCGCCTGATTAAGTGCTCAGTGTATATGATACAAGCTACACATTGAGACTCGTTCAATGAAACATAGGTCACAACGGAACGCATAATTGACCATGTAGCATACCCATGTTAACGATCAAATTGTTCAATGAATGAAATTATTTGAATATGCAAAAATGTAATACCAAAAGCTATGTTCAAAGCATTTCAATTCAATATATGGAATACAAATGCCAAATACTATATCTTTAAACCTGAATACACAGCCAAAATACAGCCCCATTATTATGAAGAGACATAAATCACCTTAAATGCCATCCTTTTAAATCTCCACAATTTGGGAAATAATGCTAGATGATTCAATAATATTTTGACAAACATGTTGAACTCTTGTGTGGACTATGTAAAGGCGTTGGCTATGTAGACACTTCTAAATCACCATAATTCAGGAAATAATACCAGATGTTCCAATAGTATTTTGACAAACATGTTGATCTGTTGGTGGACTACGTTAAAGGCGTTGGCTATGTAGACACTTTTAAATCACCACAATTTGGGAAATAATGCCAGATGTTCCAATAATATTTTGGCAAACATGTTGAGCTATTGTGTGGACATATGTTAAAGGCGGCGGCTACATAGACAATGGGGACAAAGAGATGTTCGATCGAAGATAGTTTTGTCCTAAATGGTATTAAATTAAGTAATAGTCCCACATTAGTTAATTTGTTAAATATGAATTTGAATAAATAAGCTTAGGTCTCTCAGCCTATCAGTTTAAGCTTCTAGGTTGAATTGGGCCCAAATAACATGTTTAATTTGCATCTATTAATCGGAAATCAATATAGAAACATTCCTTGGAAATGCGTGGAAGGCCCCGTGTGATAAAGAAATGAGACAAACTGAGGCCCAAAACGTCGAGTCACATGGCAGCTTGCATAAGTGTTTGAAGAGAAAGTTCATCCTTATAAGGCATTAATGATTTAAATCGTAAGTATCCCATTTTGTAGTTTCTAAAGACTGGCGTGCCACAGATGCTTACACTGACTCAAGGATTTGTATAAACTACTTGGCAAAACAATATTTGATATACTCAAATCACTCTTTTAGAATAGCAAGGACTAGCATCTAAAAAACCGAGAACAATACATGAATATCAGATAACAGAAAGCTTTTAAATAATTTTATCTGGCACTACATCATCTTACAGAAATTTTGAAACAAAAACCTAAAAGCTCCTGGAAGGCCTTAGATTTAATCTTTTTTATCCAAGTGATGTGCGTTCCTTATATAAGCAAAGTTGCCATACTTCACAGTAGCAAAAATATTTTCAAGATTAAAACTTTCATCCTAACCCAGTAGCAGATCAATATGTATAATTTAAGGAACATTTTTTGGCATATGGTCATATCTATATCATATGAATCCTTCACCGTTTTCAGGGAAGATAAAGAAGGACATTTCATACTCATAAAAATCTCCTTTTTTTTTTTTTTTTTTTTTTTTTTGAATCCATTGATAAAAGCTTGGCAAGGCAACAAAAGTCACCCTCCTTAAAAATCTTAACCAATCTAACCATACAGAACTCAAAATGGATAGGGTATTTCAAGCACTGTGTACACAAAATCATGCCTTTTAAGGACATTGAGAAAGCCCAACAGCTCCCCAACTAAACCTTATCTACGATCAAACATACATACACCATTTAGAAAAAAAAAAAATAATTTTTTTTTTCAATTCACGAATCTTGGCTTGAAACATCATTGCCTGAATCTTAACCTTAACAGAGAGAAACAATGAATCAGAAAAATTAGATGAGGTAGGAGCAATAGAAGAGCAAACAACAAAAAGAGGGAAATGAGCACACATGAAAGATTTGGCCTGTGGGGAGGCTTCAGCGAGGTGACGGTAAATCTCAAACACCTTGCTCTCTACCTTCTCTTGCTCCAGCTGCGTGATGGTAAGCTTCACGTCCCCTTGTGAATGAGGAGGGAAACAGGGGGTGGAGGAGGCGGACGACGAGGGAGATGACTCCATGACCAACTCTCGCTCTCTCGCGTCCGAACTCTCTCTCTCTCTCTCTTATCTCTCGCGTTCGATCGAGTAAGGCCTAGTTGATTGGGGCCAGGGGTTAAAATGTCAAACAGTAAAAAAAAAGGATAAAAATAAATTAATTTTATATCAATATAATATTTTTCTATAAAAAAATATATAAAAATAATTTTCATAGACTAAATAAATATGTAAGTCATATATGAAAAATATATAAAAATATTTATAAAAAATGGATAAACCATATATATTAAAATAGTTGTACTACCAAAAGAGACTAACCCGATCCTAAGTTTGTCATAGCTCTCCTAGATCTCCCGTATCATCCATCTATGACCCAAAAAAATAGAGACGCTTTATGGTATTAAACACGGCCTCTAGCCTAATTCCCTTTGGTCTTAGAGTTTTAGACCCCAAAAAACAAATATGTGAATAACTTTTATTATAATCGTGACTGAAATTGTTTTGAAGTAAAACTCCGCTCATTCCTTTTAGGGGGCATTTGATGGAATTTAAGTGATGGGAAAGTAACTAAAAAGAAAATAACATTTCTTATACTTGCGTTTGATGCAAGAAGATATTCCTACAAAATTTTTATAAGGACAAAAATACTCTTACTTTATTTTCTTTATCAACAAACAACTAAACATTTTTTAATGTTAAAATGATAATCAATTAAACTTCTATACATATTAAAAATACATACAATATAATATCCATTTACTATAATGAGGGAGGTAGCATGAGGTGGACAAAAATATTAGACCCATTTAAAATATGAGTAGGGCCTAGGTCTTAATATCTTAGACCAGTTCGCTTAGATTAGATTTATTTTATTTAAAAGTCTAAAATGTTATTTTTTTAAAAGTTTTAATTATTAATTTTATTTTCAAAAATAAATATGGCAAGTTTGTGGGTATCATGGTGATATATCTAGAAATATAAACGGGCCTTAGACAAAGGTAGAAGCCAAAATAGCCCGGCCAAGCTAGACCTGCCCTAGTATGGTCACTATAAAAACAATCTTGATCCAACCAGAATTAGACCTAGCTCGTCCCATGAACAATTTTAGGAGTAAATATGATGAAAGAATGAGGTTATTTTGGGCAAACACATGATTTCATGAGGTTATTTGGTTTCCGGTAATGTAAAAACATTACCTAGAATTAGACAATAATCTGAAAAGATTACCACATTTGGTACTATAGCAATCGTAATGTTAACAGTAATGTGAGATTACCAATAGTGAAACATTGCCCGATAAATCAGTAATCACTTTCTACCAAAATAAATGTCCATTCAAATTACTCGGTTGGCAATAATCTACCTTGATTTTTTTCCAAATATACCCTCACCCTTTCAACATAATTCTTTCTCACTCTTTCTTCAAATACAATCTCTAAACTTCTCTATTTCAGTAATCCACGTCCACGCTCATGCCACCTCCACCGAGATCACTGCCGTCAGCCTCTTCACTGCGTCACTACCATTGAGATTCACAGTTATCAGTCTCGTTGTCGTTCCACTACCAAATTTACCATCGTTAATCTCATCACTAAGCATCCTCACTAACTCATGTATGAAATTTATATGCACAACTTTGTTATAAATTAGATCTAGTTTCTACGGATGTAATTTATGTCTTCCTTCTTTTCTTATACTTGTCTCTTGAACACAGGATTTATGTGCCATTTATCGTTGGATTGTGAGCTCAATAAATCTGGCTAATAATAACAACATTGGCCCCTTTCTTGTTAGATAAGGTCTCTTTCTATCTATTTGTTTCTTGAATTGATCTTTTTATTTCTTTTTGTTTGGAGATTGATGATTAAATTTGGTTTTTTTTTTTAATTTAATGGAGAAAGGGGAGAAAAGTTGAGATTTTGTGTTTTTCAAAAGTAAGCTATGAATTCAGTGAAGAACAGGTTTTGTTCTTCCTGTTAAAATTAGAATTCTTCTTATTTTCCTTTGACTTAATTAGTATTATTTTCATTTTTGCTGATTTTGAAAAAAAAGTTGGGATTTTGTTATTTGGATTTCTATTTTAGGTTTTGTTTGCAAAGAAAGATTGTGGGTGACTTAGATTGTGATTAATAATAATAATGTTTATTTTTCCATGTAGATTCGTACAAATGTTAACACATTAGCTACTAATTTTCTTGTCCAATGATAATAATAGAATGAAAAGAAAAAATTGGAACTTGATAGTCTCAATGGCCTAAAGAATGGTGTCCTCTTATTAGTTTTTTTAATAGAGAGATTGAAGTAAAAGCAAATGACTGCCTTTATTAGTTTTAATTATTAGTTTTATGAATTTGATAGTCTTATTGTCTAATGTTCTCATGCTTCCAATTGCTTGAATGTTCATTTATGTTCTATTTTGGATATAGTAAAGTGTTTGAGTCTATTTTTTTTACAATGAATATTCCAAATATTACTGAATAGTCATCTTATATTTATACGATATCACCTTAATAATGCCCTCAAAACATAAATATTTGATTATTAGGATCTACAAGAATTATGATTTTTCATGAAAAAGAGTGCAACATTCCAAAAATGATTTATTTGCCAAAAACATGCCATGATTAAGCAAAATTTCGTGTTCCAAGATTTTAAAAGCATGCAAGAGTATGATTGTAAACTACTTAAAATGGTTTTGATATTACATCTTTGTCGGAAAACGGTGACTGAATATATGATGTTTGAGAAAGTATTCACAATGTTTCATGCTTAAGATGTTATATTACAATAATAATCATGAGAAAAGAATTTTACCAAGTTGATTTCTTCTCACCTATGTTAAAGGAAAACAGTGAATTATGGATGCAAAATCATCAAATGCAATAATCTAAATCAGCACCATTACCTAAAGTAAATATGAAGATAACCTTTGAAGTTGACTATGGTAAAGAGGAGGTTATGGTCATATAACAATCATAATGAATGATAATATCATGATGTGTTGTGGAAGACGTATGTAGCTATGTTTAGGGCTAAAATTATTCAAACCACATGATGATAAAATTAGCTTGCAACTACAAAGGCAAAAAACCCCAATGTTAAATTAGATACAAAAAAAATGCGTTACCATTGTAAATTGCAGTGTCATTAGTCCAAAGTGTGTAGAACCCTAAACATTTTGCCTGCTTTACTAGGACTCACTTAAAGGTAAAATGATAAAGATGCTAAAGATGCTAAGACATATTTTGCAAATAATTCTTCTAAATCCAACTCTATAATGTAAATGTAGTTTAGAATGAATATTTAGATGTGGCGAATATTTTAAAAGATGAGATCTATAATGCATTTTTATATATGTCATGTTTCATTTATTTATGATAATTACGTTCAAGTTATGTTTCCTTGTTTTATTTTTTAATAAAAAGAGAATATCACCGATGATGATTGCATTCTTGACAATATATACCATGTAAAACCATAATAGCAGGGTTATTAGACCTACTGGAAGAGCAACAGTTGTGTTACGCAATAAGACACTTTTGCGAATTAAAAATACTTTATATTTTCTAAAGCCTATAAAGAATCTTCTAAGTTTTAAAGATATGCATCTAAATGGATATCATTTGGAAACGATTGATAAAGAGAAAAAAGAATATCTTTATGTTATTCAAATTGTTTTATACCAAAAAAATGTGTAGTTGAGACCTTTCCCTTTATATCCTCTCTATTAGATTGTGCATGGTTTTAAAGTGATGAAATTACATATGATTTTAATCTGAAAGGTTAATGACCAAGAGATATTTAGATTGTGGTATAAAAAACTTAGGTATTCTGGTGCTATTATAGTAGGTCAATTATTACTATTTCCCATGGGTATCCTTGTTCCTCATGCTCAATTGCAAAGCTAATAACTAGACCTTTTAAAAACAAAGTTGTTGGTGAATCTCTTAAAATTTTGGAAAGAATATACAAAGATATATGTGGACTAATGCATTCATTATGTAGACTATTGAAGTATTATATGGTTTTAATCGAAGTATTAACTGAATGACCGTATGTAGTTCATCTTAATATTACAAGTGAATTGCATCAAAATCATTTTATGATTTATTGTATGGCTGTTGGAATGCAAGTTGAGCATTTAGAAGCTTATATATTTACTAAAATGTTTTGGAATAGCTATTAATCAAAATACTCTAGATTATTGCTTATTTAATGTTACTAAAGAGAAAACTATCTACAAGTGTGTGGGGTCATGCCAATTTACATGCTACAATTTTAATATGGATCAACCTCACTGCATGTAACTCATATTCACCACAATAACTTGTTGTTGGTAAAAACCTAACATTTTACATATAAAAATATTTGATTATGTAGTGTATATCTCAAGAGTACAACTAATTGTATAAAAATAAGTTCACAACGCAAACTTAACATTTATAGTGGATATGACTCTCCTTCAATTATACAATATTTAGAGCCACAAACAAGAGATGTACTTGTTACAGGATTTGTATGTTACCATTTTTATAAAACTGTCTTCCCATCATTAGGGTGAGAGAAAGCTATCCAGAACAAGCCAAAATTAATTGATTAGAATGCATCATGATTATATACATATGATCCCTGCATTAGTGAGTGTAAACATGATGTTCAAAGAAACAATAAATTGCAAAATATTACAAATAAACTACCCGATGCTTTAATGGATAATAAAATGGTAGCCTATTCATATATACTAGTTGCTAATATTTCTGCAAGAATTGAGATACATGTTACTTTATTGACATAAAAAGAAGTAGAAAACAAACTACACAAAAAATGTGGGAAACTAATAAGCACCAAAAATTTAAGTCTAAGGAAAAATAGCATAAAATTACCACTTTTGAGAAGAGAGATCTCCCATGTGAAAAAGGGAGAAGAAAGATATTTGAAACCTTGGGATATAAAAAAGAGTCACTATGAAAGAATATCTCTGAAAATGTTAAAAAATAAATTTGTTATATAGATGATGGTAAGAGATCAATTAGTGTAAAATTGAAATTGACAATATATTCATTTATGATATGGGTAGAGATGAATATAGATAATGATCCAGAGCCATGCATTATTAATGAATGACAACAAAGAAATTATTAACTAAAATGGATTTGGATTTTGTTTCCAGCAACCTGTAAAGTGCACAGGATGAAGCACGCTCGTGTTTCCGACCCTGCTTATGAGAGCACGGTGGTGCTAGGGGGTAGAGAAGCCTTGTTTTTCTCACCCCGATTTTCTGTAAAGTGCACGGGCATAAGCACACTTGTGTTTCCTGCCCGTGTTTGCCAGTGAAGCCGTGCTCTTCTCGCCATATTTTTCTGTAAAGTGAACGTTGCAGAAGCACGCCCATACTTCGTACCCGTGCTTGTGAGTGCACGGGCAGGGGCTGAGAAGCACACCCATGCTTTGCGAGTGTTCGTTCAGAGGTATTTACAAGCTCTGAACTGAGCCCTAATTCCCAAAGGCTTCTTATTCTTCTTCTTTTTGTTTCCATTGCTTTGGACGAGAGAAAGCAGCCGTTGCTTGACCTCTCCCTCTCCTCTTAGTTGAAGATCCATGAAGGTAAGCTATCTTTCTCCCTCATCTTTCTCCTTGTTTCATTTGGGTTGGATGAGCATGTTAACCCTAGGTTTTTCGATTTTGAATCTTGACTTGTTGATGAATTTGTTGAGTGGTTTGTTGAATTTCCTTCCCCCTTTCTTGATCATGAGATGGATGTGGAGATCCACCCTCTCCACCTTGATGAAACCTTGGAACTTCTTCTTCTTGGGCTCGGGCTACTATAGCATACTACTATAGCACCGAGAAATCCATTGCAAAACCTTGGTTCTCATGATAGTGTTAAGATTTTATCTCCATAGAGATTCTTTCGAACCCCTTGGTTCTCTGAAGACTAGACCGTGGGGTTGGAACCTGCCTGCTACAGTAAGGGTCCCCACAGTCCAGTCTTCAGAGGTGCCATGGTGGACCCAGCTGATCTGTCCACTTCATATGGCGCGTAGAGTCTTGACTAGACGAACATCGGGAGTCCAGAGTCACCACACGGTCCCAATGGGTTAACATCAAGAACTTGAGTGCCTTGATAGCTCTGAACTTAGCCACGGCCACGGCTAAAGTTTAGAGAGGTTTTTAGACCATGATTTGATTGCTCGAGATGCAAATGTCATATTTTGAGGAAACATGTATTTGATGCAACGCAAAATTGTTTTGTACTGAATATCGTATTTATGATTTTAAAACCCGTATTATGTTAGTCATGAGATTCAAGTGTTGAAATCTCATTTAAGCAAAATGGTTTTTCAATATTATATATATGATTTCTTTATAAATGGGTATAAGTTGTTATAAAGATAGATATACTTTCTATAATACTTTGTTATATTTGTGTTATTGCAAAAGTTTGGTTTTGTCACTTTGTTGAATATTTTGTTTCTTTTAAAATTATGATGATCCACTCACTGAGTGACTCTAGTTACTCACCCTCTTCCTTTCCCTTCTTTCCAAGCTCTAGCTAGTAGTAGCGTTGGGGCAAACTAGAGTGTTGTGGATCATCCAGCTAGTTTATTCTTAAATCATGTTTTATATATGTTTGTTTCTTGAACATATGCATTGTATAAAAACATGGATCCACTAGTGTATTTATCGCCCTTTGTGCTTGATTTGTATGCATATCTAACTTTCTTGGAACCCCAGTTGTATTTATGACAGGCATGTTTCAATGAACCCTGTATTTAGGTTTTGGTTTGGTTGCTTCTTCTGCATTTTTTTTTGTGCTCCATGCTTTGTATACTTTATACTTATGATTTTTGTTTAGATCTGTTGTTCCAAGGTTTTGTTAGCCTTCGGTGACTTGAGGGTTGAGTGGTGTGAGTGTCCCTCCTTAGGTTGTCGCGGCGATTGTCCCGTGTCGGTCCCGCGGGATGGGGCATGACATTTTATCTAAGTGTAAGAGGTGCATTAACATATTTTATGAACAGAGTATTGCCAAATATAATTTTTGTAGTGAATCACTTAGTAAGATACAACTATCACACCCCGACCCTACCCGAGCACGTGGCAACCTCCGCAATAACTAGGGGAGAGTCACATATCACTCCGCACCTAAGTTGCTGCAAGGCTCAATAACACCTAATAAACAACTCACATTAAAATCAAGCGACTCATAACCAGGAATATGAAATCAACCACACACATAAATCCGTGTTCCCAAACATTGAGACAAAGGAAAACAAGGAGTATAAAATACAACCACAAATACAAGTGCATAAACTAATGGATCCACATATCCTACATGCTAAACGAATAAGAGCAATAGAAACACACCAAGCCACAAAATAGGAGAAAGGCTTAGTCCAGGATTGCCCAGCACAGCCAACACTGACATCATACCCTGAGAGGGGGAAAAAGGGAGTGGTGAGTAACATACATATATGTTACTCAGTATATGAATAGAAAATTTACTTATAGCATTGTATTTTTCTTCTTTTTTCATGATGCCAATTCTTTTCTTTTCATCTATATGTGGAGAGAAATGCAAAAGCATCGTATTTTTCTTTTCTTTTCACTTAATAAACAATTAAAGGATAAGCTTCTATGGAGAGAGAAAGAACTGGAACAGTAAGTAAGCCATCTATGTTACTTAGTGGGTAGTAACAATCTAGTCTCAAACAGAGTAATGAAGCAAATAGATAAGTAAACATAATGTCTCAAATAATAATAATAATAATAATAATAATAATAATAATAATAATAATAATAATAATAATAATAATACCGCTATCAAGACCGTTCTTTAAGAATAGTATAAAGAGTCCAAAAACAACATTTTTGAAATAGTAAGTTCTCAGAGAAATACACATATAGTATTTTCAACACACATCCATAAAAATCAACATACTCAGGCCTCAAATTATTCTCGTCCTAGTAGTGGCAGTGACCAGATACAGGACCTCCAAGGTGATTTCCAAATCCCAAAAAAAATTTAAGGAAAAGAATTAAAATCTGAGTTCTTGGGTGTTGGCCACTGAGATCTCCGTGTAGTGACCCCGGGTCTCTCAATATGAATGTAGAGATAATTCCTCCTAAACCCTGTTAATGGCCCTAGGTATCTCATGACCAACGTAAATCATAGGGTCAGCCACGCCGCCTTCTATTAGGCCGGACTATGGGGGGCCCCACTGCAATGTCAGACTAAAGTCCTTGGTTGAGCTATGGCCCGTACTCATCATTAATATTAATTACATGTGTAAGCATTTCAATAAAACTGTCATTCCACATTTAATGTATAATTATATATGCACACTAGCATATTCCCATCATAAACACATATGAAAATAAAAATGCCAAGTTCAAGTAAGATGCATAAATGTTTTCCAAATACCCAAAATATTCAATTCTTTCTAGTAAAATCATTACCGGTAATAAAATACGATTTGATATGAAAATAAACTGTAAATCATGTAGGAAAAAATTATACTTCTCATATCAAGATTATACAGTAAAACTTCAACCACTCACATAACAAGTCTCCTAGGCTTTAGACATCTCACTCCTCGCCGATTTCCTTTCCCTTAGAAGAGGTTTCACCACTTAATTTAAAAAATGAAAACTATGAATAAAATATGAAAATAAAAAGATGAATGCCTAGAATGCACAAATTTATACTCTAACACTATAACATTAGGGCTCTAGGGCAAATGTCACGATTTTGGACCCAAAAGACCTTAAAACAATCAATACCAATGAAAGCCAAGCATAAGATTTATGTTTTGGAACAAGAATTTCAAGAAAATGATAATTTGGTCTCTGTGTTGCAGTAACTACGGATTTACTGCAGTAATTACACTGAGGAAACATGGGTTTGCTAAAAAATTTACAACACCAAACACAATAATCTTTACAGAATAGTCAGACCAACACTTTAGCAAGGTCATGGGCTACATTTTAAGCCCAAGATACATACAAATTTAAGAAAATCAAGAAAATTACTCTAGGGTTTTCAACGAAGAAATACAATGGAACTACAAACATAATCGATAGAAAACTATGTAGGACTACTTACCGAAGGAGAGAGTAAGAGATGGAAGGTTTTTGGCTGGAGATCCGACGAAATTGGTGATGGAGAAGAAGAAAGAAAAATGAAGTTCACTGCTAAAGAAATAAAGAAATAAAGAAATAAAGGGCTGACAACCATTTTTTTTAAATACCAAATTGTCCCTCTACTAAACAAATAATTAAGAGGGGTCCAATTAGCCAACTTGCCCCCAGTTTTAGTTAGCTTTCGCACATAAGCCACTATGCGAACATGCAAAAAATGCCACTAGTTCTAAAATGACTATTTTACCTTTAATGTATGCATAAATGCCTAAAAAAGTCTGGGGTTTATATAGGGTAGGGTACAATAACAACTCTATGCAAATGTGAAAATATTGGATAGGAATTAAGGATATGCTATGTTATTTACGTGGAACTACAAACATTAAATTATTATGTCCACATATGTTTTCATCCAATCTTAAATGTTTCAATGGTGTTGAGTACTTATCTAATCCTCATAGAGATTGATCTTTAATTGGATACACACACACACACACACACTCTTTTATAAGGCCATGTTTGTATTAGCTTAAAAAAAAAGTGTTTTTTGCAGTTTGGTAGAAAGACTTTTAAACAAAGTACTTATCATAGTAAATTAAATATTTCTCTGTATTTTATGTTTGGATAAGTTAATGCAGAAGTGCTTTTATATGTGTGAAATTGGTTGGATGTGCATTCTTAAAAGAACTTTTTCAATAACAAATTACCAAAATGGGCATTCATGCAACACCCTGAGATGAAACAAATGGCATCATGCTTGTGTTGTCCCTCTCTTTCTTTCTTCTATTATATATCTTTCCTCTGTTTGGATGAAGGGGATGGAGGCAAGAGGTAGGTGAAGACTTGAAAAAGAGCTTGAAGGCAGAGAAAACTATTAAGGTTGTGAAAAGATTGAGGGAAAAAATATATAAAAACAAAGTTAGATCTATATTTCATAATGCTAATTTAGTAATTTTATAACACAAAAACAGTTTTATGAAAAGTGCTTTTCAAGTACCACATGATCGGCTTCTAAAAAAAACAGTATTTCAAATTTTTTTTTTGGCTTCTTCTGTTTTAAGAGAAAAACCAATATAAACAAGTTTTTCTGAGCCCAAAAATACTTAATTTATAAAAAAAACACTTTTCGACTTTCCAGAAGCTAATCTAAATAACCCCTAATTGTATGATTATCTTATAGTGTACTATGAAGCAAACTCTCACAGATACTTTATCAAATCATATTGAAATTTTAGCTTTCTAAAAAATAAATTAGGAATTCCATCGGTTGTAACGTGGTATTAAATACTATTAAAATATACAAAGATGGATGGAATATCATAAAAAATTCCAAAAAATAAAAAATATTAAAATATTGTTAAAAAATTTGAAATATTTTACATAAAATAATAATTTAATAAATGATAATTTTAAATGAGTAATTTTTATGTTTATATTTATTTATTTTATTAAATAATTAATCAGTATATAACATTGGGTTATATACTACAAAAAAATTTGTAGTCTAATGCACCTTAAAATTAATCAAGTACCAATCTCATCGTCAAACAGCGCCTCGAGATTGGTTTGAATCTCGTGATCAAACCATCCATCGTTGACACTGAATCCAACCCAAGCTTCTTCTCTAGCGTTGGGCTGCTCTCGCCTTTTCCCCTTCCCTTCAAATACTCACGGATCTCTCGCTTTCCGTGTATCAGAGGTCACAAATCTCGAATCTGTAAGCATTTCGAATTCTTAGGTACTATGCTGATTGATCTCTTGAATTCTTGTGTTAGATTTCCTCTTTCTTGTGAGAAATCTCTGAAGATTTGAATTTTGATTGATGATTTTCCCCTTATTTAATCGCGTTAAGAATTGCAGCGATTTGTTTATTTGCTCTTTATCTTTGTTTCTCAAGGTTGCTCAAATTAATCATTTTGTGCTGTGGCAGCGAGTGATGAGAAGTTTATGGCCATATTTTAGGTTTTTTATTTGGATTTCTTTTTATATCGGTCTTTTGGAAATATTTAATTTTTTATGTCTAATTATTCTTTTGATTGATCTTTAGCCTGATGTTATTGCTTTCTTCATGTGCTTCTTATGGTTGCTCAAATTTATATTTTTCTTTTGTGGTACATCAGCGAGAGAAAGAAGTTTAAAGCCAAAAGGAAAAATGAAAAACTTTTTGTGTTGGTCTTTTGGAAACATGTAATTCTGATTATAGATTTAGTTGATCTTTTTATCAATGCTATTGCTATCTTCATATGGTTTTCATGGTTGCTCAGATTTAAGTTGTGATTTATCAGAAAGAGATGAGAAGTAGAAGCCAAAAAGTTAAGTTTTATTGTTTATTAATTTTAGATGTATGTTATGGATCTCTCTTTGGGGGGGGGTGGAATCAACCTGTAAGGCAATGAGGGCGTTATTTGTTCTTCAATTTTGTTTGTTAACTGATTTGTTGGTGAAACAAAGAGTTGGACAATACTGTCTGTTGAATGTTGGGAAATAAGGTGATGCTAAATTATTGATGATTGAGTGTGTTGGTTTTATGGTTGTGTTGTTTTGATAAATAATTGGTTAATTTTAGGATAATTGAGAAAATGTCTGAGCAAAAGGCTGCAATGAGGAAGCCTGTTTTCACTAAGGTTGATCAGCTACGTCCTGTAACAAGCGGGCACACCCTCATTGTTAAGGTTGTCAGCACTAAGTTGGTGATGCAGAGGGGACGCCCTGATGGGCAACAATTTCGCCAATCACGTGTTGCTGAATGTTTGGTGGGAGATGAAACTGGGATGATCGTTTTCACTGCAAGAAATGACCAAGGTGTGTACTTTACTCAGATTTTTATCGAGAATCATATATGGTGTGCTTATATAATTATTTGGTCCTGTTCCAATAACTGGACTGCTTGTGGGTGCCAACATTTCTTAACTCTCTTGTTTTCCCTTATATTTGGTTTGCTCATATGTTTTTCCCTTATATTTGGTTTGCTCATATGTTCTTGTGTCCCTTCACTAAGAATGCTAATCTTTTCATGGTCTTATGGCTTGAAATCTCTTTGTTCACCTTGTTGTCTTTAATGAAAATGGCTCATGACTTCAATTGATGAAATTGCTTCCTTCCTTGATTTAAAAGATTAGGATAGTATACTGTTTGGTTGGTGTTTTTATAAAACCTAGTTTTGACTGTTTGTGGAAGTGGTGGAAAGATGGTTTTTTTTTTTTGGTTACCAATTTCAATGCCTTATGTTAAAATAGGTTTGTGCTATTTGTTTTGGTTGGCATATTCAATTTCTTACATACAAGTGTCCAAGTTCAATGTATTCTTATTTATCTTTTAGGAGTGTACTATCCCTTGAAACGATTTATGTTAACTAGTCAACCCATGTACTGAACAAACTTTGCTTCAGAAATCCTTTTGCGAAATGTTTTTTAACATTTAAGGTGATCTAGTGAGACCATCTATGTCACACAATGTGAACAATTAAAATGATTTCTTTTTCAAAATTTCGTGATTTTGAAATTCTAGAAATGAAAATACACTAAAACCATATATGAAACAGTTGAAATGATTGAAATACTCAGAACCACTAATGCAATTTTGAAGTCTGAGGGGCTGAACCTGACATTTAACCGTAATTTTGAAATTTTAGAAATGAAAATACACTAAAACCATATATGAAACAGTTGAAATGATTGAAATGGTCAGAACCACTAATGCAATTTTGGAGACTGAGGGCTGAACCTGACATTTGACCTGAAATTCTAAAGCTTACCACAATATCATTAATTTGAGCGAGGGAATTAGAAGCAGAATTCTACAAATGTCAATGGGGCGGATATATGCGGAAGATATATCCCCTGTCCCTAAACCTGATTGCATGTATCTTTCCACGTTTTCGTCCCCATCCCTGACCCTAGGTATGGGATAGATTTGCCCCCATCCCTGTAATCGTGGGGAATACCCAAGTTTGGGGTTGCCATTTCCCTGATACATTTTGTATAAATACTATCAAACTATAATGTTTAAAGCATGTTTTACTATCTTATTAGCTATAAGGTTGCATAAAGAGTATAATAAACTCAATTTTAAGAGCAATTAAAGATCACAACACCACATAGGATGATAAAACGAGTACAAATTACAGCTTAACCAAATAAATTTCATAAAATAAAACAACATGGTTTTTTTTAACTTTTTTACTTAGGTATTTATAATAAATTTAGTTTCTTTTATATGATTTGAGGGCGGCCTCTAGGCGGGAGGGTCTTCCTTGTCCCCATCCCCGCCCTCGACAGGGAATAAAAATCTTATCCCCATTCCCGTCCTTGTCCCCATCGGAGCAGGGAATCGGGCTCTCCATGGGATCTTGGGTGGCATGACATTCCTACACAATTCGAAAGCATCCATCATTACTTCAACATCCTAGGATGCTATGGTGATGGGGTTGCAGTATGGTCATACTTTTTGCATACTCTCTTTTACTGGCTGTTATTTTTCTACCCATCTTTTCCTTCTGCTATGATTTGCCTTTAGCGAAAAGAACAACATAATACTTGAGAATTGAGTTCATTGCACAGGGTGTTATAATATTTTTTAAATATTGAATTTTTTTTTTTTAAAGTGGCATCCTTTCATTTCTTAAAGTAGTTATTACTAGTAGAAAGTTAAGAAACCTCTTGGTGTAGGAAGAATGCATCTTTTTGTGCAATGAATGAGTTTAAAGTAGTTATGAGACATCCCTTTGTGATACTACTTCCAAAACTCTGGACTAGTATAAGTTGAACTTTTAAGTGTTGAATGAAGGGATATAGAATACTTGAAAACTTTTCTCTTAAAAGTGCAACAACAAACATGTTATTCCTTCTCTAAGGCTTACTTTGTTGTGTGCAACATTGTAAGAGGATATTTTGTATCCTAAAGGCTTAGATTTCACCCTTGGCACACATTATAAAGGGCGAATTCTCTTTTAGGAAAGTGTTTCATGCCTAGAATCGAAAATGTGCATTTGTACTCTTGTTTGTTGAGTGTTCCATTAAATCCTTCAAATTCAATTGTCCTAACACGGGGCCATGGATTTCTTGTTGAACTTTGCTTTACACTCAATCCATGCTAGCTAATTAGGCTACAATCTTCTTTTATCATTCTCTTGTGCCAAAAAGGAATATTTGGGCAACATAACGCGCCTTAGGCTCAAGGCTTTCTAGGCTCCAACCTAAATGCCTTGGATCCTCAAAGGTGTTGGACATTAAAGAGGCACCCTAAGGCGCCTTGAAGCTTAAGGTGATTTGAGGCATGCCGTAGTAAAGTGTTGCCCTTTTTTTCTTTTCAAGTTTTAAGAGCTTGATAAATTTGAGCCATTAGATGATCATCAAATTAAATATCAACCCTTTAAAAACAAAAGGTTTTATTTATTTTTCAGGTTTTTTGAGAGCTGGATAAATATGAGTCATTAGATAATCATCCAATTAAATCTCAACCCTTAAAAACAAGAGGTTCTTTTTCTAAATTTATTTTTAGTTTTTTTGAACTAGATAAATATAAGCAATTAGATAATATCAAATTAAATCTTAACATCCACTTCAAGTGTTAGGCCAAGTAAAGTGCAGAAAAACAGTTTTGTGATAAAGGAAAAGGGGAGCTTATTGATTCTCCTAGATTTAGAGATGAGGAGTCTGAATTTGAGGAAGAAAAAGAATATCAATTTGAGGAGGATGAATATGGGAATGAGTGGGAGAATACTGATGAAGAAACTGATGAAGCTATTGAACTTGACAACGATTAAGATTTCGTATCATAATGGTATTTTTTAAAAGTAGTAGAGAAGTTCATAATTGTAATAGTATTTCTTAATAGTAGTAGAGTAGTAGTTGTTTGATGATTTTTTTGCTACATTAGTGATATGCTATTTCACTCTATATATGTTTTATCCAAGTTTGAATTTTAAAATTTGACTTTTCTTATTTTATGAAATTTTAGTATATATTATGAATTTTATGATTTTTTTAATTCTTTTAAATTTTTTTGTGCCATGACGAGCCTTGCGCTTTAAATAACTATGCTGGGCAATATCACATCTAGGTTTTTATACCAATTATGACTATTCATAAGAAATTTACAACTGTTAAATTTACTTTGTCCACTTTTTTGATAATTAATGTTTCTGTTAGCATTTTATGAAGCTTTACTTTTTGTGCTTTATTAGGTATTCTTTGAATTTAAACCTAGTAAGGTACAATCTATAATGGTCATTGTGGTTCAGCAATGCAGCTCTATTATCAAACACATTATTGAGATTTGATCTGGCTACTATAGTTGATAGTTACTTATCATATACAAGAAACCTGAGGTTAAGTTTCATCTTATAAGAATATTGCGTCCAGTCTTTGGTGATTTTGATTCAATTGATCCAAGTCAAAATTAGAAACTCATGACTAAGGCTTGACTTATTTCAGTGTCATACTGATGGGTTAACTCACCTACTTGGGCTAGTCACTTAAATTTAAAATAAAATAGTTACTTATATCTTTGGCTATTTCTCTCTCTTACAAACAAAGACCTACCCCTCAGCTGATTAAAAATAAAATTATAAAGCATTAGGTTAAAACTTCCAACTATGACATATTGACCTTCTACAGATCAAGTAATCCATGCTCTTATAAGTTATAAAATTCTTGTGAATCTTGAGTTTTTCAATCATGAGTCAACTCAGCAAGTTTTCTAATTTCCTTTCAAAGCACAGTCAACTAGGCAAGTTTTCCAGTCTTGATCTGGTGCAGGTAAAGCATCTAGTTTCAGCTCTAATTTGTGTGGCCAATACATATGATTTATATTTGTGTATCGTCTTTCAACTTGGTCAACCCTTTTTCCATGATCCTGGCTTCTCCGTTATTCCCTTCTATAATGTCCTGCTTATGACTTCTTTTCCTCTATGAATTGTTGAATTGTTTCTTATTTATGCTTCACTCTTAAATCATCCATCCCTGCAATCTTGACTTTTTGGTAATTTTGTTTTAAGAAGTGTGCCAACCATGTTCAAAGAGATGTTTTGCTAATGTGGTGTGCATAATATTAGAGCACCAACAAATTTGATATTGTGTCTTGTCTTTGATGTGAGTTCAAATGGTTGCCCGCTAAATTTTTATGCTATCTATATAGTTAGCGAGTGGGGACTTCGGGCATCTCTGTACAAACTTGCTTTTGCTGAGATAATTTTTCCCATATGATCTAATAAAAAAAGCATGATAAAGACGACCTTTAAATCATCAATGTCATGCCCTTTATTTAGTCATTTTTTTCTGTCCTGCCCTTGAAATTGGTTTTGCACACACATGATAAACACCACAGACCACTAAGTATTGTTTTTTTCTCCTAGTTAAGCAGGTTTTTGGTTAAAGGTAGTGGTATTGTGAAGCAATTATACTTCTTCAGATTTAGTTTGTGAAACTGCTTATTGATTTGGTCGATATCTTTTCCATTTTCTCTGCTTCCCTTTTTGACTTCTGAATAGTGTCTGAGGTCATACTATAGTGAAGCCTTACAAAAGAAAGTAAGAACATGACTGACTCCAGTATTCAAAATCCCATCAAATTGAGTATTATTTGATATTTGCAGTACTGTCAATGCTCTGGCCTAGCATAATTTTTCTGGGACGTGACAGGGTCTAGTTGGCTTAGGCTTTGGTAGGTTTGACCAAACTCGCGCATAGTTGAGTTTGGGCTTAATTGTGTCCTAGCTGAGGCTGAGGTAGAAAGCTTGTTGTAGCCTTTGCTGAATTCAACTTATTGAAAAAAATTGTTTGTCATGTTCATCTTGAAATACATATTAACCAAATTGTTCTGTCGAATCAATTTGTCTCGAGTCAAGTTTGACACTTCATTAGTATTTTACCCTGCATGATAGTGTCTGTTTTGGCAAGGAGTATAAATTCTGTAGAAATCCACTTCATTTCTTCCATATTTCGGTCCCACTTCTGTGAGCTAAACACTTTTTAAGTCTGGCTGTGTCAATTTGCTATCAATAACCTGTTTTATGAAAATTTCTGGCAAAATGCCGAGAACATTAGAGACATTTGGGGTTTAGTTTGGGGTGCTTGTAAGTGCAACTGTTCGTGGTTCTCAACAATGTATGGAAGCCATTTTGAAGAGACACAAGAGGGGCTTAATTGAAGGGCGCTATGCCTGTCTACCTGGCTTACCTTTTCCAACAGAAATGGGTGTTTGTGCAAATTTTTTTTGTTGTTTTTGGAAGAAGGGGGGGGGGATTTCATTTTGTTAGATATATTTGCATTATCAGCAAATCACTTGGCCTTCAAAATAATACTGTTGCTTGTGAATTTAATGCTTTTGTATGCAACTTCAAGTTGGTTGCTAAGAAAGTGAAACTTTTGTTTTGAATTCTTGTCTTCAGCTAACGAAAAAAAACTTGCCATGTATCATAAGCTTATAACCATTTGCACAAAATATCAAGAATTTTCTGTGATATTATTTTTGTCAAGAGGAACGAAACCTCTAATGGGCCCGTTAAACTAACACAGAAGCGTGTGCACGCCTCGACTACGGCCTGTGGGGCTCGCGCACACATGGGTGCTGGGACCACCCACAGTTCGTGATCATAGTTCGCAGACGTGCACTCTCACCCGTATATTTGAACGCTTGCCACTTACGAGACGTCGTTATGGAGGACCCAAGTGGCAATTGAGCCAAAGGCTATTGACGAATTTCCTGTGATATTGTTACAGCTTGAAACTTCTAATTGCATCTTTATACATGTTTCTATTTTTTCCCCCTTAAGGAGTAATGATAGAAACTTCTGATCTAATTAATGTACGAAAATTTGTTTGAAGTGATGAAAATGTTGCATTTCTGAAGTTATTTTTGGACGGATGCAGCTCTTGTATTTTTGACACTTGAATTTTTCATGCAAACATTGGTGAGTGTTTTTGTGTCTAAATCTATATAATGTGTTAGAATTTAGATGTTAGCGACCATTAATGACAGTTACACATTGGTGACTACACATTTGGTTTACTTGCTGCACATTTGTAGTCATCAAGGATTGACTGACCCTTTCTCTTTTATGTGTTTTACAGTGGACTTGATGAAAGAGAATTCAACTGTTATAATTCGAAATGCAAAAATCGAAATGTTCAAGGGATCCATGAGGCTCGCGGTGGATAAATGGGGCCGAGTGGAGGTCACAGACGCGGCTGATTTCACTGTTAAGGAGGACAACAACTTATCCCTGTTGGAGTTCGAACAGGTGACTGTTGTTCAAGGTTAACCTGAGAAAAATCTATGCTGAGATACGTAATCTAGACCTCAGAAAACTAGTTTGCAGTTTTGCTCGTTTGTTTTCTTCGGATCGTTAGCTGCGTCGGGTTTTATTCTGTCCTCCCGGTGGTTTACTTCCTGGACATTATTATCTGCTACATTTCTCTAAATTTACTTAAAAGTTATAACTTGATGGTTTTTCCTATTCATGCATTCATGTTTTCATTTTATCTATGTTTTAGCGTATTGATTATTTCTGATTACCATATAATTCTCATTTCTGATGGCATTGTTGAACACTGCTGTTTGTCATCGTATTTTTTGCAAATTACCCCCTGAAATTGATTTAAAATCCCTTCAAAATTCCACAGCCAAACTCTTCGTTATCCTTTTTCTTTTGTTTTTTCCCCTCTTTGATCCATTGATCTGGATCTTTCTTACCTATTTTGTACGTTTCTACTTACATAAATTTAGAATAATATATATATATATATATATATATATATATATTTTAATCGATTAAGTTGGTCCAAATAGTAGCTATTTACATTGACATTTGTCACTTAAATGAGTGGTTTTCAGTTTAAATTTTTTTTATACAATAAAACACTCATTAGGAGAGGTTTATTTTTTTATCAGAAAGCTTTCAGTAACTCAAATAAGCTTCATAACCACTGCTCTTATTTTATATAACCTGTAGTTGAAGAAATTTTTTTTTTTTAAAAAAGATGGTGAATATTTGATAGTGATGTCATGCATATGTTGGCCTAACATCATAATGTTGAATATCCTTTTATTAAAATGGTACTGCTTAATGGTGCAGCACAACCCACTAACGATGATACCCTTTTCAAACCCTACCATTATTACTGTATACATGTCCTCTCTGCTCAATTTTTCAGTGGTGCTCTGATGACTGAAATCTCCTCCTCTCACCTCTGATGGTCAAACATCTCAGCTTAAATAAATAAATATTAAATTCAAATCTGAGGTTTTTTTGTAGGGTCTATATGAATTTCAAATTTTACACTTATCACCCAAGAAATTTAATGTTTATGTTTTTCCTTTAGTTCGAAATCCTTAATTAGTTTCTTTAATTAATAAATTATTTTAATTTTTTAATATATATATATATATATATATATATATATATATATATATTTTTTTTTTTGTGTCAGTGTTAAATTATTTTTTTAAAAAATATTTTTGGGATGTAAGGATCAAAAGTGATATTTGGGTATGGTTGTACTTGCACATTTCTTTTATGTATTCTTTTGGCATTATTCCTTTCAACATGCCAAAACTTGTTAATGAAGTGACTGAATGTAAAGCTGCAACAATGGAGGATAAAAAAACACAAACTACATGATATATATTATATATGTTTTTAAATAAGTTAACAACTTGGACATAGGCACACATAAGTGGAGGCACACTTGAATGAATGAATGATGAGTTCTCATGCTCCTCTCTTCACATGCCATTCTCATTCTCACCCTCACCATAATAATATTAATAATTATTATAATAAAAATAAAATACTACTACATGTGCCTTGCTATATGTTTTGGCATGCTTCTCTCTTTGCATGTTTTCTATTATGACATAGCTCATGCTCTGTCTTTTTCTTTTTCTTTTTCTTTTCCTTTTTCCTCCTTTCTATTTTTATTATCATTTTTTATTTACTTTTATATTAATATTTATTTTTATGTCTACTTTTTATTTAATTTATTTTGATATTTGTACCTTTGTTTCAAGTTGCAGGCCTAGTAATTACTGTATTCAATATTTTGAAAGTACAAAGAGTTAAATGAAAAAAAAAAAAATCAAACTTAGCGGACCATTTTGAATATTTAAAAGCACAAGATGGAAAAAAGTTTTTTGTCAAAAACAAAGTATAAAGAAGAAACAACGCATTTAAACATTGTTTTAATGAAATTAGCATAAAAAATAAGTTGATTTGAGACTCGCATATTTGATTTTATTTTCAAGTTAAACCAAATTAAAAATAATATCCTAAAATTATGTTGGAGAGTTTGAGTTACTCTCAAACTTTTGAAGTAATTAATTTAAGCCTTTTTGCAACCCTACACAAACTCAAATAAGAAAATAATCAAGTGTCGAATAATATTCATTTTCTGTTTTTTTTTATCAAAACATACATAGTCCATTGGTATTTGCTCCGGTGTAGTTTGCTGAGAGCGCACATGCTGGACGATTAAATTTCTGTCTCTTATTCACGTCTTTAAGTATATATATATGAGCTTATCTTGTCAAAAAAAAAAATCTTAAGATAAAAAATAAATAAATAAATTTGGTTAGAAAGACAAAATCTAAAAATGTGATTAATTAGTTAGGGTTTTGTCTTGATGTTGCTTGTCTGGGGATAAAAAGGCATAATATGCTCTTGAGCTAATACAATGTTCACTTCTTTCCGGTGTTCTTCTTATTAGTCACACTGCATTTGCATTGCTCTAAAATCAAGTGCTCAACTTTTTACTTTCTATTCGGACTTTAAGGACATTGTTTTATTCTTTCTTTGGTCTTTCATAACATCACAAAAGTGAAATTAGTTAAAGAGAAGTTTGAGATGATTGGATTATTCCCTCGAAGCTGACTATATGTGATGTTGAACTCTTGAGCCAAAGCAAAGGCTCTTCGAGGGATGTTCTGATAGCCGGGAGGCTCATTCCTAAAAATGGCATTACACCTAGCTTTCCAGATATACTAAATTGTTGCAGTGATTATAGATCTGATAAAGCTAGAATAATTCTGAGAATCATTAGTAAGCCAAACACCTGATGTAATATACCATGGGGGAAAGAAATGGTCTTACCAATGAGATTGCTAACATTAAACCAGATTTGCTGAGATTTGGGGCAAAGATGAAGGAGATGTTCAGCAGTTTCACAGACCAAGCCACAAAAGATACAAGAATCTTGTGGACCAATATTTAAATTATGGAGGAAATCTGCTGTTTTAATCTTACCCTTCAACAATAGCCAAATAAAATGTTTGGCTCTAGGAGCCATTTTCAGCGACCGGAGGTTACTCCAGCCCTTCCAATGACCTATAGCCAAACTGTTAGATCTATGATGCTTAGACACAGTAGAGGAAAGCTTGTTCGTATGAGATTTGGGAAACCAAACCCAAACTGAGTTATCGTTTGGATTAATGGAACCAAATCTAACAGCATGAGAATAAAAAGCATCACCAAAAACTGTTTTAAGTATAGAAATATTCTAGTGAATATCTGCTAACAAATATGAGATAGAGAGAGATTGTAAATCCAAATCCATATTCAAATAAGTAGGCTTAAAAGCTATAGGAATCTTGAAGCACCAAAGATCAAACCAAAAGGAAGTTAAAGTGGGATTTAAAGATTTGATCCACGAGAAAGGACGAAGTTGAGCGGAAGCTCGACATAAGCCTCTAAAAAACCAGGAACAGTTGGCAGAGATGCTGTCCTTCCAAATGTTAAAGCAACCGTATTTGTAAACCAGAACATCCACCCAAATGCAATTACGATTATTAAGAAAGTTGAAAACATGCTTTGCCATTAAAGCAAGTTTAGAGATTTTAAGATCTTGGATAGAAAGGCCCCCCTCAGCCCGATCAAATGTAGTATCTTTGTAATTAACTAAGTGAATAGAAGTTAAAGGAAAATGAGAGAAAACAATACTGTGATATAAAGGACTTTAACACTACATTAAAATAGTTAAATTTATAAAAATAGAATAAAATTTTTTTTTATTTAAATTAAAATCATTTGAGATAAGAACTCAAATTGATGATGTTATGTTTCTGCAATTTTGTTTTTCTTTTGTGTGTTTTTGATCCATTGATTTTTTAAGAGTCATGAATTCTAAATTAGTCTAAATAAGTTACTAGGAGCTTAAAAAAAGATAAATCTTTTGAGGCGGATGTTTTTACATACATAAAAATTCAAATTTAAAACTCACTTGCTTAAACGACTTAAAACTCTACAAATTTGACCAGTCTATATTGTTGGTCTATGGTATTTGTAATTTGGTGTGTATTATGTGTGTGTATATATATAATAATTAACTGTAAATTTAAATTAAAAAACATCATAAAAAGGCAAAAAAAAAAGGGAAAAGAAAAAGAAAAGGAATAAATAAAGAAAGATCAAAGCAAACAAAAAGAAGTGGTCAGGGTTTAGCTAGTGTTGAAGACTTTTCTATGAAAGTGAAGATAAAAGAATCTTTTGAGACCACCAGCTTTAATTTTTATTTTTGTTTCTTTTATTTTATTTTATTTTATTTATTTATTTATTTCTTTTATTATTATTATTATTATTATTATTATTTTACTTTGTTTGAGGCCTAGTGTTTCAATGGAATCATCTTCAAAAGGAGATGAACAGCATCTCTTTTGCCCTAATTTTATGAGGCACAGTGATTTCTTGTCAGGGAAAAAGACTCCAATTTGATTCCATGGAAAACTTTTGGTTTCTTTATTTTTTTAACCCTAATTATATGAACATATTTGCTATAATTCTGACTTTTTTAACCACAGTTGTTTGCTTTTCTAATTAATCTATATTGTAGGTTTTAGAGAAATTCGTGTTAATAGTTCAATATATTTATTTACGTGTTGTTTTATTTTTTACAAAATGTAATAAGCTTCCCAAAACAAACACTGCATGGAAAGGATTCATTACTAATAAATTGAGAAAACATCGATATATTTGTTTCATGTTTTTTTAAAGTAAAAAGAGATTATTCCTAAATCTCTGTGAATTTGAAAAAATATTTTATAATAAATAATATTTAAATCAATCATTTAATATAGCAATCCGACTATTGAATTCATGTATTGAACCACTGGATGTCATCATTTAACTATGCACTATAAGTTCAATCTACCAGTTTTTTTTTTTTAATTAAAAAAAAAGTACTTCTTAATTTTTAAACAAGAAAAAAAAATAAAGAGAGGGAAATAAGGATTTATCTATATTTGTTATTTGTTTTAAGTTTTAGGTTTGTTCAAATTCATTTAGTTAAAAGTTAATTTATTGTGCATAAAAATACATGTTAAATAATTCATAATAGTTTTTTTTATTTGTTTGGATTAAATTTTACAAAATATATATTTACACATTTACATATTGTATTTGACCGGTTTTTACACATCCAATCCCAACATCTTTAAATCATCCAAGAAATAATAATTTTTATAGATGATTACAAACATTAAAAAAATCTAGCTTTATAAATAATACCAATAGTAATACTAATAATTAATAAAAATTTACACGGTTCTAAATTTCATTTAATCACTTAAAACTTTAATTCTGAAATAAATAATTTTCTTAGGTAGTTTTTACTAACGGCTTCTTCATTTGTTGGTATCAGATCTTTTGTATAGGATGTTCGTTTCAAGTAGGACCAGAAATCGAATTCTATAGTCCATGCAAGATGAGGGCACAGACGCTTGTTGAGCTTGATCCATGTTTATGCACGTTTTTAATATTTTTTAAGTGAGTGGTATTTATCATCTATTTGAAAGGAAAAAAAATAGTTAGTCCCTACCCTAAAATTAACCTCACATGAAAAAGATAGTACTTTAATTAATTTTATTTATTTTTAAATTAGTTCACCAAATAGACATTTAACCAACCAAGTGGATGCAATCTTGTAACCTATTCTTATGGACAAAAAACAATTGTCTTTATCGTTGATGGTATCTTAGTACAATTAGTAAGCATGCATGTTTGTATATTGTAATCACAACATATGAATGGGCTCACCCATGATTCCTCCTTAGCCAAATTAGATCCTTCACCTAAACCAATCATTTACCCTTTATTATACTTTTTTTGGCACATGACTTTCCAATATATAATAATAATAATAATGTTACTTATATATATTTATTGCAATAACTTATAATTATCACCTAGGTAGCTCTTCTCTCGTGATAAAATAGTTATATGAAAAGACAATATTTACGTATACACTCTTTGAAGCTAAAGTTTTATGTTTTCAGTCATATTACTATACATTTCAAGAAATTTTCGAATTTAAGAGAAAAAAATTCAATAAAACAATATAAACATGTCCTTAAATGACGGGCAAATTCACTCAAAAAAAAAAAATTATATAAAAGCTCTTTTGAATGTTGTGTTGCAGAAAAGAAGGAGAAAAATTTTATAAAATAATATATATATATATATATATATATATTTTGTTTTTAATAGAACAGTGTTGAAAAAAAGAGTTCATGTAATTAATTTTAATTAGTTAGAACTAATGGCTTTGTTATTGTTATTGTTATTGTTGTTGAATTTCATAGAAATTATATTTCTATATATATATCTTTCCTTGTACTAGTGGTCACTCATTGCATTTAAAATGCAAGAAACAGAGGGAAAGATAAATATTGATCAAGAAGAAGAACTACATCTACCCTTAATTATTACTGTAACATATGAATGTAAATCTATATATTATCAAAGGAAAAATTTATCAAAAGAAGAAAAGTAAAAGAAAAAAGAAAAATAAAAAAGAAAAGTGGGGTACTATATATAGAAGCATGGATATAACTTCATATATCTTTTCCATCATAAATCTCAAAGGTACAAATGTCTCTCAGCATCCAAACAAACATTGCAATTAAACCAAGTTGGGAAGAAGAACATAATGATGAATGCATTCACTCCTTGTCTCACTGTGCATGCAATGCAAATCCAACGCTCTTCAACCAACAACCACCACTTTTCTTAACAATAATAATATAATAGTGCTCTTTCTTTTCCCTACTACTACTACTACTACTTGCTTCCTCTTTGCTTTACAGCTGCATGCAAATGCAATCACACACCCTCCTCCACCACCACTCACCACTCACCACTCACCACTTACCACTTTTTTTTTTTCTATATTTTCTATATTATATGTGTGTGTGTGTATATATATATATATATATATATATGCATGGACCCTGTGAGAGGCTTGAATGGGGGCTTGAATGTAATAACATTCTCTCCTGGATGTAATGCTTACGTTATCTTTTTTCTCTCTCTTATCATTAAATTTTCACAGAATGGCCAAAAACACCCCCTAAGTTTGCGAAATGGCCGAAAATACCCCGTTAATTTTCAAATCCCTAAAAACCCCTTCTTTTTAAACACAATGTTTTTTGACCCCCCAAAACATATAATAATGGTTAATAAAGTTATTTTTGAATTTTATGGACGAAATTGCCCATTGCATGGGAAGTCGTGGCACTCCAACATCTTCCTCGTCATCGGCGCCGCCAACGGCGACATCCCCTCCCTCGCCGCCGACCCCGTCGCGGCCTCCCAATGGGCGGCCGCCAACGTGCTCACCTACTTATCAGCCTCCTCCATCTCTGTCGTCTCCGTGGGCAATGAATTCTTCAGCTCCGGTGATTCCTCCCTTTTTTCCCAACTCCTCCTAGCGATGCAAAACCTTCACTCCGCCCTCTCTACCGCCGCCCCATCTATCAAGATCTCCACCGTCCACACCATGGCGGTGCTCGCCCAATCTGATCCCCTATCCACCGGCGCCTTCCACTCCGCCCCATTTAACAAGTGATATATTTCTGTTTAAGAATTGACGTTTCTGTTTAAAAAAGTATGTCTCCGTTTAAATATTGCGGTTTCTGTTTAACAAACTCAATATCTATTTAACAAGTGATATCTCTCCGTTTAAAAACGTATAATTCCGCTTAAATATTGCGTTTTTTGTTTAAGCATGATCATCTTGGTGAACTCAAACACATTAATGATGATTCACTTTACATGTAAATGGAGAAGAGCTTCATTTAATGTCACTTTAAAGCTTCACATTTTTCAAATTCACTTTACATGCAAAAGGAGAAGAGTTTCATTTAATGCCACTTTAAAACTTTAAATTCTTCAAAGAGCCTCACCAATGAATTAAGGTTTTTATTTAAAAAAGTGTGTCTCCGTTTAAATATTGCGTTTCTGTTTAACAAACTCAATCTCTGTTTAACAAGTAATGTCTTTCTGTTTAAAAACTTATATTTCCACTTAAATATTGCGGTTTTTGTTTAAGCATGATCATCTTGGTGAACTCAAATACATTAATGATGATTCACTTCACATGCAAAGAGAGAAGAACTTCATTTAATGTCACTTTAAAGCTTCACATTCTTCAAATTCACTTTACATGCAAAGAGAGAAGAACTTCATTTAATACCACTTTAAAGCTTTAAAATTTTCAAATTCACTTTACATGCAAAGGGAATTGAGGTTTTGTTTAAAAAAGTGTCTCCGTTTAAATATTGTGTTTCTGTTTAACAAACTCAGTCTCTATTTAACAAGTGATGTATTTCTGTTTAAAAACTTATATTTCCACTTAAATATTGCGGTTTTGTTTAAGCATGATCATCTTGGTTAACTCAAACACATTAATGATTATTCACTTTACATGCAAATGGAGAAGAGCTTCATTTAATACCACTTTAAAACTTCAAATTCTTCAAAGACCCTCACCATTGAATTGAGGTTTTATTTAAAAAAGTGTGTCTCCGTTTAAATATTGCGTTTCTGTTTAACAAACTCAGTCTCTGTTTAACAAGTGATGTCTTTCTGTTTAAAACTTATATTTCCGCTTAAATATTGTGGTTTTGTTTAAGCATGATCATCTTGGTGGACTCAAACACATTAATGATGATTCACTTTACATGCAAGGGTAAAAGAGCTTCATTTAATGCCACTTTAAAGCTTCACATTCTTCAAATTCACTTTACATGCAAAGGGAATTGAGGTTTTTGTTTAAAAAAGTGTCTCCGTTTAAATATTGCGTTTCTGTTTAACAAACTCAGTCTCTCTTTAAAAAGTGATGTTTTTCTCTTTAAAAACTTATATTTCCGCTTAAATAATGCGGTTTTGTTTAAGCATGATCATCTTGGTTAACTCAAACACATTAATGATGATTCACTTTACATGCAAAGGAAGAAGAGCTTCATTTAATGCCACTTTAAAGCTTCAAATTCTTCAAATTCACTTTACATGCAATGAGAGAAGAGCTTCATTTAATGCGACTTTAAAACTTCAAATTCTTCAAAGACCTTCACCATTGAATTGAGGTTTTTATTTAAAAAAGTGTGTCTCCATTTAAATATTGCGTTTCTGTTTAACAAACTCAGTCTCTGTTTAACAAGTGATTTTTTTCTGTTTAAAACTTATATTTCCGCTTAAATATTGCGGTTTTATTTAAACATGATCATCTTGGTGGACTCAAACACATTAATGATGATTCACTTTACATGCAAAGGTAAAAGAGCTTTATTTAATGCCACTTTAAAGCTTTACATTCTTCAAATTCACTTTACATGCAATGGGAATTGAGGTTTTTGTTTAAAAAAGTGTCTCCGTTTAAATATTGCGTTTCTGTTTAACAAACTCAGTCTCTGTTTAACAAGTGATTTATTTCTGTTTAAAAACTTATATTTCCGCTTAAATATTGCGGTTTTGTTTAAGCATGATCATCTTGGTTAACTCAAACACATTAATGATGATTCACTTTACATGCAAAGGTAAAAGAGCTTCATTTAATGCCACTTTAAAGCTTTACATTCTTCAAATTCACTTTACATGCAATGGGAATTGAGGTTTTTGTTTAAAAAAGTGTCTCCGTTTAAATATTGCGTTTCTGTTTAACAAACTCAGTCTCTGTTTAACAAGTGATTTATTTCTGTTTAAAAACTTATATTTCCGCTTAAATATTGCGGTTTTGTTTAAGCATGATCATCTTGGTTAACTCAAACACATTAATGATGATTCACTTTACATGCAAAGGGAGAAGAGCTTCATTTAATGCCACTTTAAAGCTTCACATTTTTCAAATTCACTTTACATGCAAAAGGAATTGAGGTTTTTGTTTAAAAAAGTGTCTCCGTTTAAATATTGCGTTTCTGTTTAACAAACTCAGTCTCTGTTTAACAAGTGATGTATTTATGTTTAAAAACTTATATTTCTACTTAAATATTGCGGTTTTGTTTAAACATGATCATCTTAGTTAACTCAAACACATTAATGATGATTCACTTTACATGCAAAGGGAGAAGAGCTTCATTTAATGTCATTTTAAAGCTTCACATTCTTCGATTGTTATGATTGTTATGTTTGTAATGTACGATCGAAACTTTACATGCAACGATCGAAATAGTTTATCGATTGTTATGATTTGTTTAATGTTTGTAATGTACGTTTCCCTTTCATTTGATATGGTTGCAGTTTTACAAATGAAATTTTCGTTTAAAAAATGAGTTTTAGTTTAAAAAAGTATGTCTCCGTTTAAATATTGTGGTTTCTGTTTAAGAAACGCGATCTCTTTTTAACAAATGATATTTCTCTATTGAATTGAGGTTTCCGTTTAAAACTTATATTTCTGCTTAAAAATTTGTGAATACTGCTGAATTTAAACGTTAAAACAAATATTTAAACAGAAACATAATAATTTAAACGGAGAAGACAGTTTTAAATGAAAACTTGATTGAGTTAAACAGAGACAAAAAAATGCACACTTGTATGCATAAAAGGTCAGACATTATGTGATTGGGCGATATTTTTCGCATTATTTGTAAGGGCAAAAATGGAATTTCATAACATGGACCCACTTGAAGTGACTGATAGGGGGTAAAAGGGAATGTAAACTATAAAGGAAGGGTTGTCCAGGGTGTGCAAAATTTGGAGGGTGTTTTTAGGAAGTTTTGAAATTTCCGAGGGGTGAACAGTAATTTTCCCTTAAATTTTTTGTCATGGCACTAAACTATGATTTTTTATTATTTTATCCAAATTTGAATTTGAATTAAAGTAGTTATGCAGTTTCAATTTTATTTAATTGGGTGATCATCTGAAAAATTTTGACATATTTTTAAGGATGTAAGTGCCCAATTTTCTCAGTTAGCACATACATGATACATTAATCTTTCAGTTAACAATTTCATATCAGTAACTGATAAAGAATTTTTGATATTTATATCATTAAAAATAGATCGGAATCTATATGAAGATCACTCGATGAAATAAAAATGAAGTTGTTTGACCATTTTGATTCAAATTAAAGTTTAGATTCAAAATGAAAATGAGCCATAATTTGCTGCTTTACCAGAAATTTTTTGTCTCTCTTTCTCTCAAATTGCTTTTGTTTTTGTTATAGTTTGTTTGTATTTATTTATTCAGGTAGTTAAACGGTCTTAAAAACAAGAGTTTATCATTCATAAATTGAACGGCCAAAACTTGAATTAAAGAGAATAAGTTTGGTGTACATCATCATATATTTTATAGTACTGTTTGGGAACAAGAAGAGGAAGGAGTGAATAAAAAACAAAACGGTCAAATTAGATACTGGAATAAAATAAATTTGGAACAAATAATAATCTCGAGAATATACTGATTCCATGCCAAGAGTGGAATAGTTATTATTGACAATAAAGTTTTTTTTTAAATTACAAAAAAGAGGAATTAAAATACCTTATTCTACTCTTTCATATTCTTCAATTGTTAGACTATTATTCATTGATCTAAGGGTTAAAAAAAAAGAGATAATTTTATCTTAAAATAAAATATCAAAAAAATATATCCAGAAATTAAACTAAAATAATATTTGAAAAAAAGAAATGTAGAAGCCTTGTGATCCATATAATTTTATTAAATGACATAATAAATTGGACAAAGATCAAGACATACACCTATATTAAAAACATAATACAAAATATAGTTATTTTGTCAAATATTAACATGATTTGAAAATTGTCACATGACAAATTATGAATATATAATTACTTTTGCAATATAGATTTGAAAATTAAGTTTAACAACTTATCTGACGTGGCGATCTTGAAACGGTTAAATTTTAAATTTAATAATAATTATTAAGAAAAGATTGTCCACAACACCTTCTCTTACATTATTATTAGACCTTCTAGAGCATGAGTTAAAGGGACTGTATTACAGCTAGAATTAAGTGGATCCTACCACTTATTTTGGAGCATTTTCCATGCTTTCTTTAGCAATATTTATAAATATTGTATGATATATATATATATATATATATATATATATATATGAGAATCCATTATTTAAAGATATCTATATATTTGAAATCAAGAGACAATTACAATAACTATTATATTTATATTCAACAGTTATATTTCATTTAACGCAATAATATACAGTATAAAATAATATTAAATAGTATATATATATATATATATATATATATAAATAATATTTTATACAATAATAGTAACTTGATCATATTCTCATGACTCTCAATTAATATTTTCAGTAAATAATAATTTACATACTTACCTAGATGATCTATTGCCAATATATATGTTTGCATTTTATATTTTTTTCATACACTGTTTATATGTGCATATATAGTTGTATGATTTAAGTGTTTGTCTTGTATTGTGTTATGTTTGAAAGAGGTTTGATTTATGTAACAGTGTTGTTTATGGCCAAAAACTATGTTTGGATTATAGATAAGTTATGTTTTGTATTAAATATTCTATTTTGTATTATGCTAATCAAATTTTCATACAACTGTTGCAACATTAAATTATTATTATTATGTTTTATTTATTCTTATCTATTTTTTTAAATTTATTATAAAAAAAGTTATCGCTAGAAAACATGATTGAATTGCATAAATTTATATATGTTTTACATTAATATATGGCTTTCATATACCTATTGCAATGATAAACTTATTATCTTAAAACTAGTTTTCCGAAAACATCTTGCGCATTTAAATTGTTCATATCTGTATATTTTATATTTTTTATTATTTATTTATTTTTAAAATTTACTATAATATAAATATATAAGTGTTAAATTTGTCTTGAATTCAACTTAAGAACATAATTAAATACAAAGAGAAACTCAAATTGCTTACATTCAAGTTTTTTATTGGAAAAGGAGAAAAAAAAATAAAAGGTATTAAATCGCAACCCACAATGTGATTTAAGTCTTGTATATATATATATATATATATATATATATATATATATATATATATAAGTAAAAATAAATATAGTATGTCTCTTTAAAGTCAAAAAAGGTATTTAAATTATCTTGAACAACTTCAAACTTTTGTTTTAATTTGCCTAACTTTGTTTGAAAATATTGTGTATTTGTCACACCCCTTAGTAGGAAATTATTAACTTTAAATAATTATTATTAATAATAATTTATCATTAATTAAAATGAAATTTTATTTGTAAATTATATATATTTTAGTCTTTTAGGTAGTCATGTGATAAAACAACTAATTATTTACTATAAAAATCTTTTTTCAATTTCTTTAAAATTATCATTTTAAAAAAAATACAAACATTATTTCTATAGAGGATTGGAGAATTATAAAGGCATTTATTAGCAAAGTTATCCAAACTTTTTTATTATCATAATAATTAAGGAAAAAGTAGCCTGTTATTTTAAACTTTTGAAAACGGATAAATAAAGCAAAATTTTCTAAAGTTCTAGTTTCATATAGTCATGTTAGAATTAATAAAATTTGAAAGCAACTTCTTTTTAATCATAATTGCAATTAGGACCACTTACTTTAATCAAAATAGCTTGAGTGATTAACAACTAATAATATTCCAATTCCACTAAAAATGGTGATTTTTGAGACTTATATTTCCAAGATGTTATTATAATTAATTTTCTTAGCTAATATAAAATTATATATATCTTCATTATTCAAGTTTTCTATCTTCCAAACATCTCTTTCAACTTTTCCGAAATCTAAATTTTATTTTATTTTCTTTTACTCACAGTATGTATATGTACCAGTCTAATAATTTTTTAGTTATTAACATTGGGGATTCTGCACATGGTGTTCGTAATTTTTGTCAAGAAAATCGGTTTAAATATCAGCTCATTTGAAGAGAGAGCAGAGATGTGTTGTGAGCCATTAATTCCACATCTATATATGTCTTTGACCCCCGGTTTGTTCATTTTGTAAAAAAAAAAAAATATTTATGTATATATCTAAATAAAATAATTTTCATTGACTATAAAAAATAAAAATAAAAAAATATTAAATTTATATTTTATTTAATAACATGATGGAAAAGACAAACTTTACTGTTTGACTCCACATAAATATAGTCCTAACCAATTCAATTGAGAAAGAAATAAATTAAAAAAAACTTCCACAATGTAGTAATGCTTATCTTCCTATATTTGAAAAATTATGACATAAATTATTGACATAATTCATCAAAATTATGATTACATGAACATACATGAACATTGATTTATTAACCATAGGACGCATACAATCAATTCTAATGTTTTTAAAATCAAGTAAATAATTTATTAAAAAATTATAAAAAATATATAATAATGAGATTAAGAGAGAAAATATATATATATATATATATATATATATATATATATATAATGAACCAAACTCACGGGTGTCCGTTTTGGAGATGAAAACAAGTCTCGTGAGAACTTTTAAGACTCTTCTCTCAACTACCCGACGATGAATAATTCCACTTTTCCAACAAATCACTCACTTCACCGATATTATTCTTCTTATCTTGTCCACCGCTCTTTCATATTATTATCCCTTTTTTTTTTTTCCTAATTATAAAATAATATTATATATATAATAAAAAAATTATTAAAGTTAATATAGATGGTAGAGTTTTTTTTTTTTTTTTTTTTTTTTATAAAACTTGTAGTAACTCACCTGAAGACACATGTGCTCAGGTGATCAAGTAATCGAGCGGCGCCACTGGTAGGCGGTGCAACGGGTGACGGCAGGATCTGAAAATTTTTATGAGTTAAGTTTCACCAAGTTTGTACTGCACTGATAAAAAAAAAAAAAAAAAAAAAAATATATATATATATATATATATATATATATATATATATAAAATATAAAAAAAAGTAAAAGCTTCCTTCCATTAAAAACCCAATAAATACAAATTGCTGACAAACCCAAGTGATAATAAAAGTGAAAAAAAAGAACAAATCTCTGCCTGCCTTCTTTTAAGCAAGTTCTCACAACACAACAAAACCCAACAAACAACAATTAAAAACCCCCAAAAGAAAGGTTAAAAAAAAAAAAAAAAAAAGGACCACTGTTCTTGCTTATTCTTACTTATTCTTACTATTACTATTATTATTATTATTATTATTATTATTATTCCTGGCACTGAACTGAGAACAAGGAATCTGCCACGTGGCTCAATCCGCGGCTGTCCACGTCATATCACCTTGAAAGATCCAATGGCAGACCTCAATTTCCCCTGGCTTGAACCCCAGCGCCACAAAAGCCCCATGCCCTTCGCTCCAATCCGACGTGTCAAGATGACAGATCGCCACCCCACGATTAATACTCTTCTTCGAACCAACGGCCAGGATCTCCGCTTCATACACCCGCACCATGGGCACCGAGTGACAGTAATAAGTCAAGTAAGGGAAAAGACTCTGGTGGCACGACACCGCTTTGGTAGCCTTACCGCCGTTCAGGCCCTTCACTCTGCCGATCAAGATCTGACCGTTGGATCCGTCGGCGCTCTCCGTGCTCCGCGGCACGGCGGAGGACCCGATCACCTCAGCCGCAAAGTCGATCATGTCCTCGGCTGACGTGGCGCATCGCTTAGTCTCACCGCGGCTCGGCTTGCGCTCGCACTCGGCTACCGTATCCGCCACGGCTTTGCCCAGCGCCGTATCAGCCGGCGCGCCGAAAATTCGGCTCAGCTCAGTAGCAGTGAACGGTAATTTCCCAGCAATGCTCCGGGGCAAAAACGACCTTTCAGGCATCTTATCCCGAATATCCGGCATCGGCATGACCGACCCTTCCCTCAAGCTACTCTCCCTGAAAAATTTACCCGGTTCCACCCATCTATTTACCATTTTGCCACTCCTCACTGGAGTCACAGCTTCCTCCATTTTTTCCGGCGAGAAGTTTGGGGGAACGACGGAAGAGTTCTTGTAGTTCTTGAAGGTGACGCCGGTTTTGGAATAACTGCTGAATCCGGTGATGTCGCCGTTGTAGCCCTTGAAGGAGACGTTGGGGTTGTTAGCGTCGTCGGCGTAGCTCTTGAACCGATCACTGCCTTCGTTGAAGGAGTTGCCGTAGTTGGAGAACTTCAGGGTGGGGTGGTTGCCTTCATTGCCGTACGACTGGAAGGAGTCGTCGCCGACGTTCGACTGGTCGCGGTAGTTGGTGAAGGTCTCGGTGGCCGCATTGGCTTCGTCAGCGTAGTTTTTGAAGGTGTTCTCCGGGACGTTGCCGTTGAGGCCGTAGGAGGTGAAGGAGTCGGCGGCGACGTTGGCTTCCTCGCCGTAGTTGGTGAAGGTGGAGCCGATGACGTTGGAGTTGTTGCCGTAGGAGGTGAAGCTGGAGGGGGCGGCGTTGCCGTGCTTGCCGTAGCCGGAGAAAGACTGGTCGCCGGAGTTAGTGTCGTCGGCGTAGGAGGTGAAGGTTTGGGTGTGGCCGTTCGCGTCGGCGTTGTAGTTGGTGAACCGGAGGTCGGGGACGTTGCTTTCCTTGTGGTAAGAAGCGAAGGTGCCGGCGCCGCCAGTGGCGGCGGTGGCGTAGGATGTGAAGTTGGTGGTGACGACGTTGCCTTCCCGGGAGTAGGAGGCGAAGGACTCCTCATGCCCGGCGGAGTCTCGGGAGTATCGCCGGAACGTGTCGACGGGGACGTTTAAAGAGTCGGAGTAGTTCTTGAATGAGTTTTCGCCACCGGCGGCGGCAGTTCCGTAGTTGGTGAAGTTCCTGTTTTCGTAGATGGCGAAGTTGGAGTCCTTTGAATCGGAAGCCAAGGAGGAGGAGATGGCCGGAGCACAGAGGAGGTGGGCGGCGGAGCAGAGGGCAGGAAGATGAGGAGTTAGTGACGATGGGTTTGCGCCGGCGAGGGTTGAGTAGGTGGCGGTGTCGACTGCGGAGAGTGGGGAAAGCTTGGATGTTAAGAATGAAGGATGATTCCGGCCGCCGCCAGGGATCTTCCGGTCCCAGTAACGAAGTGCGGCTGCTTTGGCAGTGAATGGATTCGGCCGGCCAGCGGCGGAGGCAGCGGCAGCGGCATTGGTGGCCGCCGACTTAGCGGTGAAAAGAGTGAATGAGTTAGCATCAATGGAGGAGATGAAGATGGAGATGAAGAGAATGAAGAGAAAGAAAGGGTGAAGAAGAATGGCCATTTTTTTTTTTTTTTTTTTTGATTGATTGAAATGGCGCTAATAAATACAAGCAAAGAGCAAAGGCATGGGATGAGGACCCCACTACTACTGCCTTATAACAAATGGGTAGTATTAGTTTTGTATTTTAACTTAAAATGAAAACTATTGATTTAGAATTCACTCTTACAACAAGAGTCGGAGAGAGTTGGAGAGAATTGTTTAACAGCAGCCATTAGAGTTTGGTAAGATTTTTTATGGTTGGTGATGTATTTCTTCCTTTTAAGATTGCATGGTAATAGATCTTCAAGTTGGTTATAGTGTACCTCATAGATAAGTTACTGCATTATTATATCTATTTATTTCTATTTATTTTTTTTTTTTTGAAAAAAAAAATTGTTAAGGTTTCAATTAATTAATTATTTATTTTACAAAAATGTTTTTGTGTTTTGGTGAGGGAGCAGTAAAAAGGAAGAGTGACTACTGACTAGATTCAAAATGGCAAAACTTAGACAAAAGTAGAACGGATTTAAAGGCCATTGAAGCGCAAGAAGTCATTGAGAACGTTTTAGTGCATAAGAAAAGATTGAAAGCGCGTTGAAAAAGAGCCAGTCTCTGTCTCCATAGAATCATTTTTCTACTGCTTTTTGTACAGAAATCTAATTAGTTTGGACACAAGCTTGGTATGAACTGTGATGAATTGGAAGCAAATTGAAGCACAAATGTAATGCTCAAACTGTGTCAAAATCACTCAATTAATTAATAACTGAGTTGATATTTAAAGTTCTAGAGAGACCATGACTTTTGTCTTCGAGGTTGTCGATGAGATCTCACATGGTCGTCGTTGTTTATATTTCTGAATATTATTTCTTTTTTATTTAAGCTTCATTTTATCAGTAGGGATGTCTGAACTTCTCAGTATTTTTTTTTAGATCAATTTGGATCAATGCCAGCTTCCACTATACATGTTACTTTGGGAACTGGGCTTAAACTTAACACTTAATCTAACAAGGATTAGGTGACCAAATAGTCTTAATTATAATATTTATATGTGATGAACATACATTTCCACATGAAGAGAGACAAAAAAAAATCTTCAAAACTTCTTTACATTTTCATTGGATGGATGGAGAACACCAATACTTGTCACTTGGAAGTTCACTATGCAAGCTTGTTAACTTAGAAAAGATCTTTCAAAGAAACCATTTCATTAGAAAACATAACATAAGATGTTATTATTATATACAAACCAAACTTATCAAGCTGATAAAATGACAGGCATATATATAGACTTACATATTCAAATTCATTTTTAATAAATGCTAGTCTATTTTAATCAATCATTTATGATATTACATCACATACAAACCACATATATTATCTGAGTTTAATTCATTCTAAAATCTAAAAATGAGAGACCAAGATTTATATATTTAAAACTTATGCTTGTTGGCCGAATTAATGAACGTGGGACTAGTAATTACTGTAACATTAGGTGCATTCAAGAATGCCATGTGAAACTTCTTGTTTGTTTGTGATGTTTGGGCCTTGCAAGAATGTAGTAAGTTCAAAGTGAAAGGTGATTGGCCAACATTCCTCCAACCTTAATTTTTGATCTCTTGCTTTCATGAAGTTAGGGCATGCATAGGGATAACATAGAGTGCAAAACAAAAGCTTTAATAGATTGTGGTTTTAAGATAGATATAAATGGGACCATTTGGTGCTCCATTATGAATCACAAAGGGTCCTTCCTTAGCTGTTCCGTGGGACTGATAATGTAGAGAAATTGACCTTTCACTTCTTGTCCCCTAATTGATATTAATTATTTTGGCTTGGTCACTCCTTAGGGTTGTAGGCATCACATATATGTTTCAGCTTTGATAAGATATAAACCTGCCTGCAAGTATTAATGCATTGTTTGGGTTGTGGGCATCACCTAATTGTTTCAACTTTGACAAGATATATACTAACAAGTATTAATGTATTGTTTATGTGTTCTTAGCTATATATGATGATACACTCATATTGGTGGTTGAAAACAAAAAGATGTTTATTTTTTCTTTCTCCTTTAACTTGAAACATCAAAATCAATATGAAATTATGATTAAAGATTAACAAATATATATATACTTTGATCTCTCTCTCTCTCTCTCTCTCTCTCTATATATATATATATATATATATATATATATATATATATATATATATAGTTTTGAAAATCCTTTATATTCAATATTTGCCTGATAAAGTTTTATTTTGAGGATTTATTTTTCATATGCTTGAGGGTTTTCTTAAAAATGATTACTTATCAATTTTTTTTAGCGGTAATTACTTATAAATCCCTCACAAGTTTGCAGTTTCCCGGATGGTCCCTGACATGTTTCACTTTCCTATTTAGTCCTTCCTTTTCAATCTATTTTCATACAAATCCAAAACAGTGAAACGGCCGTTATGATGAAGCCAACGTGGAGTGGAAATGTCTTTTTTGCCCTTTGCGCAAGTTTCAAAAAAATAGCGTGGAAACGTCGAGAATACTCTCAAGCCTTCGGGAACCGTCGAACTGTTGAGATAACCCACCGGGGAAACCGTTCAAGCGGCTCTTTTGCTTCTTCTTCCGTTTCTTCTTCTTCATCTTGGGCCTACGACTCTCTTTTCCTTGTTCGGTGTTCGACGACGGTGTTTTTCCCTTTTGCGGCGACGACTGACTTGCCACACGTCCGCTTTCGCACTGTCGGCCTTCTGCAAACACTGCGAGACTTCGTACAACAAAAAAACAAGCGAAAAAGGTAAGAAGAAGTTGGGTAAGGAGAAGTCGACCGACGTTTCAGTGTATTAGTTTAGGGTTTTTGGACTTTCTGTGTAGTTTACTGTCTTCCTGTGTAATATAACCATTTTCAGTGTAATATCTGATAGTTTTGTGTAATCTGAACTGAATACAGAAATGGCCGGAACTCTGGTTAACGGTAGATGTTATTTGGCCCCTGACGTGGATACCATACAGGGATTGAAAAAAGTAATGAACAACACCCACTGGAAATTACTCCGGCAGACCCCTTTCGCGCACCTGATGGACCTGCCGGCCGTGGTCAAAGAAAGGGGGGTTCTGGACGCACTGCTCCGTGTATACGATGCACGAACCGAAAGGTTCAAGATCGGGGAGAGCATGCTGCAGTTCAGGCCCGAGGACGTCGCCCTCGTAATGGGGGTCCCCAGCGTGGGCGAGATTGTGTCATTTAGGCCTGAGGGGGAGGAGGAAGCCTCTGAGTTTGAACTTTCTTATCTGAATAAGTTACACAACCGGCATCGCGATGCTATCAAAGAGAACTTGTTCAGACTTGTCAGCGGGAAGGCTGGAACGGAGGAGACTTTCGTGAAGCTTCTCCTGGTATTCTTGATGAGCACCATCTTCTTCCCCAACACCTCTCTGAATGCGCCCACCTTCTTGGCCAGGTACGCCGATAAATTAGACACTATCGGCGACTACGCCTGGGCGCATGCCATCCACAGATGGGTGATGGATGATCTTCCCAAGGCTGCCGCACGGGTGCAGCTGCGCTGCCAAGGGAAGATCAAGAGCGCCGTATACCTGAAAGGGTGCTCGGTCGCCCTCATTGTATGGTTCTACGAGGTGTCCGGCAGCGTGAAGAAACAACGCGTTGGTCAGACACCCCATATACTGTGTTACCGGGACAGCATATTCACAAAGTCGTCCTCAATTGATCCGCTCTTGAAATCACTGGAAGGGAAAGAGGCGAGTTCTCTTCTAATCTTTTGAATGCCTAATTGGTTGTTGTTTCTGGTTGATATTATTGTTTTATGTGTAATATTGTTCTTTTCGGTGTAGTATTGCATGTTTCTGTGTAAGATCTTACCGTTCTGTGTAATCTTCTTCGTTTCTGTGTATCATAAGTATGTTTTGTGTAATATCCTACCTTTATGTGTAATATGCTTCGTTTCTGTGTATAATAAGTATGTTTTGTGTAATATATAACCGTCCTGTGTAATATGTTACGGTTATGTGTAATGTACGATTCTTAGGCTGACATCTTATTTTTGAATCATTCGCAGTTTTTTGATCTCGTTCCTTTCAACGCTGAAGAAATGGCACTTGTTAGTGCAAATGTACAGGGGGCTCAATCCCCCGATTCAACAAAGAGAGCCCGACGGCCTTCACCGGCGAGGAGGGCAGCAACCAAGAAAGAAAGAGGCCAAAAGGCCCAAGAAGAAGAAGAAGACCTGCAAAAGCAGAGCCGCCGACGAAGTGTCGGGAGACGGGGTGGAGACCACTCCGAAAAAGCCAATGTCCGAAAAAGGTCTCGCCGTCAGTCGGCGGCGGAGACGACTGACAGGCGGGACGACGCCCCCCGCGGCGATGATGATGTCCGAGTTTTACTCCACCGCCTTCTTGCCGAGTTCAATGTGCTGCGGGCTCGTATGGACCAGCGCGACGCAAGAGATGCTCGGCGAGATGTGCCACATGAGCGGCCGTCGGCGGTGGAAGAGGCAGACGTCAACCGGAATGAAGACGTCGTCCTTCCTCGTCCTTCAGCTACCCGTCCTCGGTCAGGTACGCTATTCAAACGGGTTGCCCAGAAGGTTACCCGTGGTCACACCGCCGAGACAATATCTCCGGCGCCAGCAGAGGCCAGCAGAGAAACTCAGGAGCCTGAGGTGCCGCCCGTTGGTCCAGCAGAAACCCAGTTCGATGCGCCGGCGGCCGCTTTAGAAGTAGACACGTCAACGGCCACCGGGGACGTAAAAGATGCAGCTGAAGAGGCACCCCTGCCGGAACGGTTCACCAAGGAAGGCCAAGTGATGAGGGCCTCGCTGAAGAACGACCGATTGATGAGGGACCCGATCGGCGTCCCCAAAAGAGGGCTACACCGAAGAAGGCCCCAGCGAAGAGGGCCCCTCCCAAAAGGGCACCACGAGCGAAGCCCCCGCCAAGGGAGATGCCCCTAAGGAGAGGTCGGTCCCAGAAGCAGGCGCCCACATGCATACAGTTGTCCGACGAGTCGGACGACACGCAGGCAGTGCCGCCGGCAAGGAAAATGGCCAGAGGCCAGACGCCGACGACCCGCGGGAGAAAGCGTCCATCCCCATTGGCGTAGTCATCCGAGTCATCGGACGACTTATTCCCGGCGGCGATGCAGGCCGTTGACATTCTTCTTGAAACACTTTCCGCTGGGAAGAGGAAGAGAACTGCGAAGGACGGAGAAGCACATCTTGCGATCGTACCGTACGATCCCAAGCCGACAACTCAGCCTTATACCGAGATGCAAATCCCGCCTAGGTGTGATTTCATGCCGAAGAAGAAGACATACCCTGGCTTCGCAAGGCTCAACTAACTCGAACAGGCTGCCATTGATCTCTTTTTGAACACACGCGTCGACAGGTAATGTTACATGTAATGTGTAATGTTTGCATTTTCAGTGTAAGATATATAAACTATGTGTAATATTTATCATTTCTGTGTATTAGTTAGCGTTTCTGTGTATTATTGATCGTTTCTTTGTAATATAGGGGGTTCCTATGTAATAATAGTAATTCCTCTGTAAGATAATATTCTATCTGGAAGGATGACTATGGGTACACAACCCGTCACAACCTCTTTATCTTGTTTGAAGGGAAGGAAGAAGTGCCCGACGACGTGGTCACTGTGCTCGTCCTAATGTTGCCTGAGGAGTTGTTGACAAATCCACTCGCGCATAAGCGGCGTGTGATTATCACGTTACCTCTGGCCCTTACGATGCGGAAGTCGGAATACGCAGCCGACCAGTCGTTATGCATGATGAAGGACGTCATCTACGGTCATAAGACCGCGGAATTGATTCTTATGCCCATCATCCTCCATGGCTATTACCATCTCCTCGTCCTCGACATTGCGGGGCAGACTTATATGCATTACTCTTCCCTTCAATCTAAGACGTATGATGACGACGCTATAGAAATGGTAAGTTAAATCTGTACAACAAAGGTTAGTTATACACGGACAATACACTGACGCACTAATCTTTCTCGGTTTCTAGCGGGAGCTGTTCGAGTTCGTCATCGAGGTAAACACTGGCGGGAATCCCTTCAAGGCACTACCAATGATGCATGTCCGGTCTTGCCCGCAACAAGAATCTGGTAGTGTGGATTGCTCGGTCTTCCTGATTTGTTACATGGAGCAGATCGTTGATAACGAAACGCTCGACATCTCCCAGCTGGACGTCCCATTCCTACGTCTTCAATACGTCACGCGGATATTGCTTGACGGTGTTCGCCAGAAGGCTAGTACAACTGACAAGGGACAAGCGGCACAAGGATAAGGCACAGACGAGGACGAGCAGACTGGCGTTGACAACGAACCCACAAGGTCGCAAGCGGCCGTCGCCCCCGGAAGTGAACAAGTACAAGGCACACAGGATGAAGTAACCCCCCCAAACTGTGTAATTTATCAATTCATGTCAAACATTACATGTAATATAATGACTGGGTAGTTATGTGGTAACATCTGTGGACATGTAATGCACTTAATATCATCAGCCTTCACATATGCGTGCATCGAATCCATGCGTATAATGATGTATATTACGCCGGTAATGAATATATTATACAGTAAACGATGTACACTTCACAGATGCTAGGATATATCACACAGATAGTGAAGTACATTACACAGATAAAATGTATATTACACAGAAAGTACAGTATATTACACAGATAAAATGTACATTACACAGAAAGTATAGTATATTACACAGATAAAATGTATCTTACACAGAAAGTAAAGTCTATTACATAGATAAAATGTATATTACACAGATAAGGTGTGTCGTACACAGACAAGCTATATATTACACAGATAGTAATGTATACTACACATGAATGTACCAGGTACCAGGTTAACACATTTAGGTAAGTGCAATAAACAGCAAGTAGCACAATCCAAACAATAGTTTTATCCGTCCGTTGCATTTATAATTATGCGGCGGTGAAAAAACGTTTTAAAAAAACTTTCGACAACAAAAACGCAGGTCTTCAACAACTCAGTTCGCTATGACCGCGTTACACGAACGACGATTATGGCCAGGTTCGTGGCACCGACTACAATGTAAATCGCGGACTTCGAATCCCTGTGACTCAATCCGTTTCCTTCTTGGACGGCCGGGCCGTTTTCTGGAGATTGGCGGCCAGATTCGTAGTTCTCGATGCTCCTCAGATGGTTTGTCTGTGTCGGGGATTGGATATATAGGTTCAGAATACGCACGGCGATAGCATTCCACTGTGAAGTAATCTGCAATGTATCTGTGGACGTTCGTGTCTGTTTGCATGATCGCCGCACATGCGTGCTTGCATGGGAGCCCATGGGTTTCCCATTTTCTGCAAGAACACTTCCGCTGTTGAAGGCTGACTGAATTGTTGTCGTCGTCAACAATTTCGTAAATGTCAAGGGTTAAACGTCTGACCCTTAAGAATATGCTATCTTCAATAATCTGTTCGAGTTTTTTGTGTATCTCTGGACATAATGCTGTATCCCACTCCTTTGATTGTGCGCATCTGTCGGCAATCATATTCATTAGTTTGAACCTGTGGGAATACATGTACACGCACTTAGTATTGTGTGTCAAACAATTACACACATAAGTATAACACAACAGCAAAAACAAATATCACACACAAACGCAAACCATTCCGCAAGCGTGAAATATACTACAGAGGAAGTTAGAAAAGTACACATGACCATAATACATTACACAGACACGTCGTATATTACACAGGAACGTACCAGGTTACACAGAAACATACGATATTGCATAGGAACGTCGTATGTTACACACAAACGTAATATATTACACCATAATGTGAAATATTACACAAACCTTACAGAATGGAAAACGGGAACTGAAGAATCACATGTGGAAGCTCACCTTATCGAGTCAACCATGCTTGTAACTGGGAGATGGCGGGCCTCTTTGATCCAGGCGTTAAATGACTCCGCAACGTTGGAGTACATCTCACACCACTGCATACCCTTAAATAAATAATTAGACCAGTGATCTATGTCGGACTTATGCAGTAACTAATCATGGGCCTCTGGCGATGTCATTACCAGCTCGTAAACGGCATCGTCAAACTCTTTCGATGTGTAAGCGTACGCAATTTTGACAATTATAGCCCAACAATGCTCTCGCAACGTTTTGCCAACTTTAGCATTCGCTTTCATGAAGTTTGCCTCCAAATGTCGTAGGCAATACCCATGCGGTGACGATGGGAATACTCTCGCAATCGAGTTTATAAGACCCTTCGACCGATTCGATACAAATGTAATAATTTCGGAGTAATCGCCTTCACCGTATATTACCTCACCGAGTGTGGCAAGAAACCAAGTCCAATTGTCTTCTGTTTCATTGTCAACAATTGCAAATGCCACATGGAAGAAGCCTTCATTCCCATCTTTGCCGGTTGCCCCCAGTAGTATCCCGCCGTACTTGCCGAGCAAGTGCGTTCCGTCAACAAATAACAATGGTCTGCACGCCTTTTGAAACCGACTAAAGAAGCCCGAAAAGAGAAGAAGCCACGTCTAAATCGCTCTCCGTCCTTGTCAACTGTGACAACGCTACCGGGATTCGTCGCAGCCACTTTGTCTGCGTACCACAACAACAAATCGTAGCTGCTCACCTCACTGCCATGAATGGCGGACCGAGCGACCTCCTTACCCATCCATGCACGTTTGTATGGTAATCGCACGCCGTGCTCACGAAAGATGTCCTTCTGTATGTCGATAGCGCGATACAATGGCCGTTCTTTTAGTCTCCGCATAATACGGTCCCCGACCCACTTCTTGCTAGCTTTCGGGTGGACTGTCATTCCGATGCCCCCCCCCCCACCGCGCAAGTGTGCGGCCCTTGCATTGTCTTCACTCGGAAAGATTCTTCGTTCTTCTCTTTGGACGCGTGGACACACCACTGGCAATCCGGCGAAGCACACCTCACAGTCGTGCGAAGTCTGTCGTTCTTTATGAATGTAAAGTCGAAATTGTTCCTTATTACATGGCTGCGCAAGCCATCCTTGAACTTATCAACACCATCGAACCGGTGCCCTACTTGCAATGTGGAGCCATCAGATGTTTGTGAACATGGAGTAATACTGAGCGCACCTGCGGGACGATGTTGGGACGAGAATGACTCCTTGTCCGCATTCATGCTTTCTGATATTGACTCCCTGCGGATGGCAATGCGTTAGGTATATTACGAATATTTCACAGGGCGGTATAATACACACAAAAGCAGTGGAATACATAAGAAAGCAGTATATTACACAGAAAGTACATATATTACGCACAAAAGATATATACTACACAGAAAAGTTGTAGCAGATAATCAATTTAATACACAGTAAATTCATAAAATACTCTAGATTACACAGAAAATCAATAGGTTACACAGGAAACGTATTCCTGCGGGAAATAAGCAGTAATACACAATACACACGAACATAGTAAGAGCTATCTTTGTTGCTGGATTACGTGGGTGGTAAGGAGATGTTATTGACTGTTTCCGCTGCCCCACTGACTTCGTCAACGATGATGTCCACCACATTCTTCTTGAAGGTATGATGTATTTGGCACATGCGTTGGAAATCCACATCTGACTCAATTGGGCAAACCGTGTTGTACGCGTCGGGCGTGACAAACTTCACAACGACTCGAGATGGATCCAAAGCCCATCACTAGCAGATCTCTGCGACAACAACCTCCCAGGCTGTGAGGACCGTGAATTGTAGTAGCCGTCCTTCGCCTTTGAAGCGAGCAACGGCACAAAATGTCTCCATCGTGGCTAACACCTGCGTAGACGTCGGTTTTTGGGTAAAAAAAAAAAAAAACAACATGATGGAGCCCAAATGCAGACAATGCTTACCTGTGGATTAATTTGTGAGCACGACGACAAGATCACTGCTAGAACAGAGAAGAACAAGAGGAGAAATAGAATGAAGATGGAGATGAAGATGAAGTATAGTGAACATGATGGAGAGGAGCCTCGAGAGAATTCTTGATGTGATTGGGCGGGAAAGAAAATCAAGGGCACTTTTGCCATTTTAAAAAAAGTACACTCACGGCTATCACGGTAGGGAATAATAAGTATTGCGTGTGAAAAGCAGAGACTGCAGAGGAAGTGCAAAAGTCAGAGGGACTGCAGAGGAAAAGGGAAACTATTGAGGAATTTATAAATAATTTTCCTTTTTTTATGTTTTTTTTCCTTTTTTTTACCGTCTCTGTGATATTTTTGCAAATTTATTATGATAGAGTTTGAGAAAAGAATTTTTATTTATTAATTTTTGTCATTAAACCTATCTCAACATTTTGGTATTTTTTTTATCTTTTTTTCTTTTATGGCTGTTCATATGAATTTCTTTAAAAAAATAAATTATAAATAAATCAAAAAATAAAAAAAGAAGATTAGGATAAATAGGCCGAATATAAATTTTGAATTTTTCGGATTTCTTTTAAATAAGTAATAAAATAAAAAATAAAAGATAGATCATTATTTAAAAAAAAAGATTTAAAAACAAATCCATGGATGGTTGAAAATTTTCGGAGAGTAGATGGTTGGGGGATTTTCGGAGAGAAAAGAAAAAAACTCTAGAAAAACATTATGAGTGAAGAGGGGGAGAATTCGGAAAAAAATCCTAAGCAAAAAATACTCCAAGAAGAAAACACAAAAAAAAAGCAAGTGATAGTGATTGTCAAAATTGAAGAAAAAAGACTGAAAAACGAACACGATTCAGATGAGAACCTAAGCAAAAAAAGATTGAAAAGGAGAAGAGAGAGAAGAAAATTGAGACAAAAATTATGTAAGTCATCCTCTTATTTTTAAAAATTAATTTGCATCATTTGATATATTTTCAATGCTTTTTATGATAATCCTTGAAGGTCTTTTTCTTTGCCACTTTATTATTATTATTATTTTTTTTTTATCAATTTTGATGATGATTATATTATTATTATTATTTAAAAAATTCACTGTATATTTCCTCGATGTTTTTTTTAAATTATTTATTATTATTATTTTTAAAAAAAGTTTCATGCTACATTTTTAATTATTTATTAATATTATTATTAAAAAAAACAACTTTCCGGATCTATGTTATTCCGTGGTTTTTTAATTATTAATTTTTATTATTATTTTAAAACTCACGGTTCATATATAATATAATTTTTTTAAATTATTTATTATTATTATTACTATTTAGGAAAAAATCACGATCTATGCTATTCCGTGGATTTTTGTAATTATTAATTATTATTATTATTTAGTAATAATAATAATAATAATAATATTTTAAAGCTCACGGTTCAATAGATTTTTTTTAAAATTAGTTTTTATTATTATTAGGGAAAATTAAATATTAGTCTATGGAAGTTTTAAAACATCCACCCTCTGACATTTGAAAATTCACTGTCAAATCTTTATTTTTAGTTTACTTCTTTTTTAGTCCTTCCAATCATCTCCGTCAGTATCATTTTTGCATAATATCAACTTTGCTTTTGCCATTGGTGTAAAAAAACCAACCCTAATTTGTTACAATTTGAAAAAATGTACGGCTAGAGAAAATGCAGGCTTTTTGGTAGCTTTTCACTTAATTATCATGCTTTTTATATAATTTAAATGAGACCCTCCTTTTTTTTCTCTTATTATTCTTCATCTACTAAAATTTCTTTTGTTCCCTTTTGTCTTCCATTAACATATGATAAGTTTGTCTCTTTCGCCCGTGGGCTAGTTGCTACCAAAGGTCAGCTGCATTTGTTGCTATTTAAGGGTGTAGTGAAAGAAAGTATATTTTTTTACATATGTTGATGAATGAGTTGTAAATGTTTGTGGAAACAAACATTAGTAAATGAGAACTCTCCAATGTAAATGAAAACAAATAATACTAAACGGGAACTCTCTTGTTGTAAATGAAAACAAACAATAGTAAACAGGAGCTTTCTAGTGTAAGTGAAAACAAACAGTACTAAACAGGAACTCTCCAGTGTAAATAAAAACAAACAATGGTAAAGAGGAGCTCTCTAGTGTAAGTGAAAACAAGCAATACTAAACGGGAACTCTCCAGTGTAAATGAAAACAAACAATAGTAAACAGGAGCTCTTTATTGTAAGTGGAAATAAACAATACTAAACGGGAACTCTATAATGTAAGAGAAACAAAAATTACTAAACGGAAACAAACATTTACATATGGATAGTTACTTTTTAAAAATGGAGGTTTTATCAAGACTACTAACTCTTGTTGAGTTCAATGTGGTGGAAGATAGTTTTCCATGTGAATGTCTCTCCACTGCCTCTTGAAACTCTTTTGAGTGAGTGAAAAAAGTTTTATCAAGACTACTAGCTCTTGTTGAGTTCAATGTGGTGGAAGATAGCTTTTCTTGTGAATGTCTCTCCACTACCTTTTGAAACTCTCTTGAGTGAGTAAAAAAAAGTTTTATTAGGACCACTAGCTCTTGTTGAGTTCAATGTGGTGAAAGATAGGTTTCCATGTGAATGCTTCTTCGCTACCTTTTGAAATTCTCTTGAGTGAGTATAAAAAAGGTTTTATTAAGACCACAAGCTCTTGTTGAGTTCAATACGGTGGAAGATAGTTTTCCTTGTGAATGCCTCTCCACTACCTTTTTGAAACTCTCTTATCTCTCCACTAACTTTTGAAACCCTCTTGAGTGAGTAAAAAAAAAGAAAGTTTTATCAAAACCACTAGCTCTTGTTGAGTTCAATGTGGTGGAAGATAGCTTTTCTTGTGAATGCTTCTCCACTACCGCTTGAAACTCCATTGAGTGAGTGGGAAAATATTTCTCAAGATCACTAGCTCTTATCGAGTTCAATATGGTGGAAGATAGCTTTCCTTGTGAATGCCTCGCCACTACCGCTTGAAACTCTCTTGAGTAAGTGAAAAACTATTTCTCAAGACCACTAGCATTTGTTGAGTTCAATGTGGTGGAAGATGGTTCTCCATGTGAGAGTCTGTCCACTACCTTTTGAAACTCTCTTGAGTGAGTAGAAGAATATTATGTGAAGTCCATAAATCTTGTTGAGCTCAGTGTGGTAGCAGATAGTTTCCATGTGAAGGGCCTCTATTGCCTCTTGAAAAATCTTTTGAGTGAGTGGAATGCTTAAAGAGATGCAAGGATAAAAGAAAAGAAGAAAACTTTGCAAAAAATAAAGAAGAGACTTTACAAGCGTAAGACGCCGAAGCCTTGGGGTCTGTAAAAACTTCTAAAAAAAAAGCAAGCAAGTGAAAGCAGTCAAGTCAGTGATCAATTATATGAGAGATCGCGATGTGATAATGCATAAGTCATAGCTCAAAGGCATGAAAAAAAGTTAAGACTTGAAAAAGTTAAATTTATTGGCAAATGAGCTCAGTAGGCTCAAGATATTAAAACTCAAAGAGTCGAAGAGCTTCACAAGCCCAAAACTTGAGAGGCTTCGCAAAGACAAATGCCGAAGTCTTCAAACACCTAGATCGAAGGAAATCAAGTTCATGATTACAAGAGATTCACTTTGAAACCAAGCAAGTTAAAGCAATGATGTAAAAAAAAATTATTATAATTTGATGATGTGCAAACCAATGCTCAAAGCACAAAAAGTCAAGATTAAAAAAAAAAACTCAAATGAATGACAAGTAAACTTTGATGTCCAAAGGCATCAGAAGTCAATGGATCGAAGAGTCTCATAAGTCAAAAAAAAAAAAAAAACTAAAGACTTCACAAGCGTGACATGCCGAAGTTTTCACGGATCAAAATTGAAGCATATCAAACTCATCGTTCTTAAGTTTGGTAAAGCCATAACTTGACATTTGGATGATGCTCATGATGCAAGTCAAAGAATTCGAAGAATACCAAAGTCAACGAAGTCAAAAGAAATATCCAAGCATAATTTTCAGCGAAAAGGTCTGCCAAGTTAAAGCTAAAGTGTAAATTTAGATTATGCAAAGTTGGATGAAGATCAGGAAAGTAGTGTTAAGAAAATTAGTTTTCTTATCCTTTGTTATAAATCAAAAATCATATGTTCATATAATATTCTTGAAATTAATAAAAAAAATTGACTTCATTTATTTGTTATGTTATTTGTCATTCACATTTGTTTTTTAATCGAAAGTTCCTATGAAATTGTCCAGGGTAATTAACATTAGGGGTTTGCCTCTAGTGGAAGTTAGAAACCCACGATCCCTTAAAGTAATGAAGTAATTAAGTCTTATTTGTGAGTATTTATTTTGGTCAGTTAAAAATATTAAACACCTGTTGAGAGAAAAAGGACCCCACAATGGCTACAATTTAATTCATCAAATGGTTATTAATATCTATCCTCTTATTTCTTTTGATTTAATATGTTGACAAAACATCAAATGAGGGATTCAAAACTATGCGCTCTTAACACCATTAAATATTGAACAAAATTGGAACAAAAAAATCTAACTAAAAAATATTAAATAAGAACCAACCATGCAAGACAATCTAATAAAGACATAAAATTGTGTGATTGCATCTACTACACCACGTCACCATTAAAATTTCATTATTTTTTCCCAAAGACTACCTGCGCACTAAAGTTTAACTCACTCTTTAAATAATTTTGCAATAAATTTGTATAGAAAATCTTGTTATCCAAATCAGAGAATCTCTCCTTTAAGTTAGAAGTATTAATGCATTATTTTTTAGGTATATATGATGGTATGTTGATTTCCATCACTAAAAATATATGAGAGCTCCGGAACGTATGTAGATTTAAAATCTACAAATATCCTTTGAAGATGTGGGCTCTATATATATTCACCTAGTAAAGTTTCATTTTAAGCATTTATATTGCAAATGTGTAAGATTTTTAGATAAAATTAATTACCACTGACTCACTTTGTAATGTTTTCCTCCCCTTTAAATGTATTTGTGATATTTCTAAACAATCTTCGGTTGATAAAATTAATTTTACAAAAACAAAACCCCAAATTTATGTCATTTTTATCACCAAATTAACCTATCTGCGCACTTTGGTATTTTTTTTTGGTTTGTGTTATTTTATCAAATGTGATCTAATAAAAATGCAGAAATAAAATTATGTTGTATGATTTATGTTTCATACCTACATAGTGTCAGATAAATTTTCTAATCTTGCGTTGTGGTTGTCTCATTTGTTTGTCATAAACCTAATTGACAATTGTCTTCTTAATTGGCTTAGAATTAATGGAGCATGTGTGTACAAAATATCAAGTGAGGAATTCTTTTTCAAAATTATGAGCTCACATTCCAGGTATTAAAGTTCTTCAGTTGTGTGTACAAAAATATCAAGCGAGGAATTCTCTTTTAAAACTATGAGCTCACATACCTGATGTTAAATTTCTTCCGTGGATGCCGAAATGTGCTCATATTTCAATTTGAGCATCAAATAATTTTAATTTGTATCAATATGAATACTAAGTTTTGATTTGTTTTCATTGAAAAGGATAGTTGGGGCTTGTTCGGATGGGTTTTTAAAAAAAATGTGTTTTTTTTTTTTAAGTTTTGGTGAAGCACTTTTGCTTTCAAAGTAAGTTAAGTGCTTTTCTCTGATACAGTTTCTTAGAAGTACTTTTCTAAGAAATATCTATGAGACAGCTTATGAAAAAAAAAAGCTGAATTTTAGCTTTTTTTCATAGCTTCTGCTTCTGTCAAAAAACTCAAACAAACATGTTTTTTAAAACGCAGAAGTGATTAATTTATAAAAAAAACACTTCTGGGCTAAAAAAAACCCATCCAAACACACACCCCCCCTCAGGGCTATAGGATATTTAGGGCTTTCCAAGGAAAAATGGTGATATGGACACTGGAATATATGCGTGGATGCCACCTTACCATGTCTTGCACTAGTGTACCTTGTCACACCATCAAGTAAAGACACCTGGCATTTCTTAATATCATAAAGGACCCCATGTTTGACTTTCCTCTTCGTTTCTCTTTTGCTACTTTGCCCTAATCCTCCACTCGCTTGCTAGTGGATCCCTGCCCCAGATCGAGTTCGAGATAGCGAGTCTTAAAAACAAACAAGTGATTAGATATCAGGATGAAGAAAGCGAATGCCAATGAGTTCAGTTTTGTTTGTTTTTCCACAGTGTCTCTTCTTATCATTTTTATTCGTGTACAAAAAACTTTCAATTCATTCAAAGTCACATAATGAGCAGTAAAAAAAAAACATAACTATTACTATCCTAAAAAAAAGTTTAACAAATCTCTTGTGCACGCTAAAGTCTTAAGAAATATACATATATGTTCTTCGATGTATTCCTCTAATGTTCTAACTTTCACTGCAACTTCCTCTCAACCCCAGTAAAAAAGAGAAAAAAAAAAAGACAAATTCCTTTCTATCACACTCACGATATATGCAAATTCATTGCTTAAATTTACAACAAACAATTTCCTGTCCACTCAACCAATGAAATTGTCCTGACATGATCGGTGAGATTTGAAAGAGATTAAACGGTGTTATTTTGTTCTAAATTCAAGGTAAGGCATGAAAAAAGAGCCGAGTACAACATTAAGTATGATGTAAGTGATTTGAAGGTCCATGAATAACGTGTTGAATAATGATGATGTTCAGAAGCTCCAGCATGGCAAGGATGCTCTGCATGAAGAGTCTATTGAAGGATGATGATGATCAGAAGCTCAGCAATGCAAGAATGGCTCTGCATGAAGAGTCAAAGTGAATGGTCGAAGTTGAGTGAAAAGGTTTTGGGTTGACTGATGATGGTTGGTTACTTATGTAATATGGTCTGTCAGCTGTGTCTCTGATCCAACTTTACTTAACTTAGCTTATATATATCCCCTGCTTTTGTAAGTTAAAGCCAAGCAATTACAGTGAGCTTGCTTCCTTGTATCTTGAACTTAACTATCAATATAAGTTCCTGAGTCTTGTTTAGTGTAAGCAAGTCTTTGTCTACAAGTGGTATCAGATGGCCGAGGGTTTCAGTGCTTCGTCCTCACTTCCCGCAAATGTTCTCCTCTTCAAGAACCTTTGGCAACTCAAGATGAAAACAGTATTCCGTTCCAAAGATCTTTGGACAATCGTTGACAAGGGATTTGCCGAGGAAGGAGACCATCATCGCCTTCAGGATGTTATCAAAAGGGACGCTAAAGCACTAGCCATTATTCAGCAAAACTTGGATGAACTCGTGCTTCTCCGGATCACTGAGGCAGCCACGGCCAAACAGGAGTGGGACATGCTCAAAGCTCAGTATCACGGCAACTCTAACAACTCTGCCGTCAAGATTCACTCATTACAACAAACTCTTGACTCACTTCGAATGAAGCCCGGTGAGAAGGTCGAGGACTACGTCACTCGAGTACTCGATGTAGTTCATCGCATCCGTCTCCTTGGAGAGGGAGTTCCAGAGAAGACGGTGGTCGCGAAGATCCTTCGCAGCCTCACCAAACGATTCACTCACGTCGTCTCATCTATTGTTGAAGCTCGCGACCTGAACACACTCACAGTTGACAAACTTTGTGGCTCGCTCAAAAGTCATGAAGACATCCTCAACAGCGCTGAGGATGGGGACGACGAGCGGGCCTTGCACGTTCACACTCTTCCGTTTAGACCTAACTATCATCCTCGGGGAAGAGGTCGTGGACGTGGAGGTGTTTATAGAGGCCGGGGCTGAGGGCGCGGACGAGGGAGAACCTCTGAAATCTCTCAAAGCTCAGAGTCTAAACCTCACAAAAGCATCCAGTGCTTCATATGCAAAAAGTTTGGGCATATGAAGTCACAATGCTGGTATAAAGACAAGCAGGCCAATGTAGCAGAAGCATAGAAGGAAGTGGAAGAAGGAGTACTCTTTATGGCCAGCTCTCAAAGCCTGGCCAGTGAGATGTGGCTCATTGACAGTGGTTGTTCTAACCACATGTCAGGCAATCGGAGTCTCTTCGTCCACCTTGAAGACACTCCCCCTCAGACAATCAGGCTAGGTGATGGTCATACCCTTCAAGCTACTGGAGTTATCTCAGTAACACTGAGATCAAGCTCAGGCCAAAAGCAGATTCTTCACAACGTCCAGTATGTACCAATGCTAGCTCACAATCTCCTCAGCGTTGGACAACTAGCTGCGTCCGGATTTGAAGTGCAATTCTTTGAAGGAGAATGCACTGTAAGAGAAACTCAGAAGAAATCACTGGTGGCCAAAATTCATATGACCAACCATAGGCTGTATCCTCTTGAAGGCAGTAACATGGCCTCTGCTCATGTGACGTAAGGAGAAGAAGATGTCTCTGAACTATGGCATCGAAGGTATGGTCATCTTCACACTCAGAACATGAATCTGTTACAGAATCTAGTGAATGGCCTTCCAGAGATAAATTTCAAAGGAGAATGTGAAGCTTGCACTCTTGCCAAGCAGACCCGACACTCATTTCCAAAGGGACAGGCGTACCGAGCAGTGGCTCCTTTGGAATTAATCCATGCAGATCTAGTTGGGCCTATGAAAACTCCTTCACTTGGAGGTAATCGGTATTACTTCTTGTTAACTGACGATTTTTCCAGATATAGTTGGGTTTACTTCCTCAGCAGCAAGTCAGAAGCTCTGCAAAAGTTTAAAACTTTCAAACTAGCCTTAGAGAAGCAGCTCACACTGCCCATCAAGACGCTCCGCACTGACCGAGGAGGCGAATTCACATCCTTGGAGTTCAAGCACTTCTGTGAAGAAGCTGGAATCAAACGCCAACTCACGGCGCCGCGCACCCCACAGCAAAACGGGGTGGCCGAACGGAAAAACCGCACCGTGACGGAGATGGCAAGGACGCTGCTGATGCAAATGAAGGTACCCTCTGAACTTTGGGCCGAAGCGGTTTCTACGACCGTATATCTCTTGAACCGCTCTCCGACGAGCGCTTTGGAGAAGAAGACGTCGTATGAGGCGTTGACGGGAAGAAAACCATCTGTTGACCATTTCAGAGTACTCGGCTGCGTTTGATACAGACTGGTTGACCAACAGTCCCGTTCCAAGCTGGACGCCAAGTCAGCAAAGCAGGTTTTTATTGGCTATTCGGATGAATCAAAAGCCTATAAGGTTTTTGATCCTGATACGAAACGCGTACACATCAGCAGGGATATTAAATTCTCAGAGAATCTCTGCTGGGATTGGGCAAACTCAGCTGAGTCAGCTGCATCAAACTATGCGCCATACTCTGATAATGAAACTGTCTTTGAGGAGTTTTCATCTGATCCGTTCATTGAAGGATCTGAACGGTTGAATGATAACAACGAAGAACGCGTGGTGACTCCTACTCAAGACTTACCTTTGACCCCTCATGAAACACAGAGAAACACAGAAGAACCAGGAACACCGGTGAGGTATCGGAGTGTCACTGACGTTTACAATTCATGCTTTTTTGCAGTCACTACATCTGATCCCGTGCTATTCGAAGAGGCCGCAAAGGATGAAGGATGGATCTCAGCCATGCATGAAGAGGTGGAAGCTGTCGAGAAAAACAGAACCTGGGAGCTCACCACTCTGCCGGAAGGGAAGCGCGCCATCGGCTTGAAGTGGATATACAAGACGAAGTACAATCCTGATGGTTCTATGCTCAAAAAGAAGGCGCGCATAGTGGCCAAAGGGTATGTTCAACAAGAAGGGATAGACTTCACTGAAGTATATTCCCCGGTGGCGAGAATGGAAACCATTCGTATTTTCCTTGCAGTTGGAGCTCAACAAAGATGGTGGATTTATCAGCTCGACGTGAAGACAGCCTTCTTGAACGGGAACTTAGAGGAAGAGGTTTATGTTACCCAACCAGAAGGTTTCATAGTAAAGGGAGAAGAAGCAAAGGTTTACAGACTCCGGAAGGCCTTATATGGACTCCGGCAGGCCCCGAGGGCTTGGTACAGCCGGATTGACGACTACTTCACTCGATCTGGCTTCCTTAAAAGTTCCAACGAAGCCACTCTGTATAAGAAGACCAGAGGGGATTCAGAAATTCTATTAGTCTGCATTTACGTGGATGACATTATATATATGAGCTCATCTGAAGAGCTAAGGCTGGAATTCAAGGAAAGTATGATGAATACATTCGAGATGACGGACTTGGGAAGGCTGAAATACTTCCTAGGCTTGGAGGTAAGACAATCAAATGATGGTCTATTTGTTTCTCAATCCAAATATGCAGAGGATCTACTAAAGAAGTCTGGAATGTTGAACTGCACCCCCATGAATACCCCGATGAACAGCAACGAGAAGCTCTGTCTAGATGATGGCTCCGAAAATGCAGACCCCTCAATTTACAGGAGAATTGTGGGTAGTCTCCTCTCCTGACCAACACAAGGCCTGATCTAATGTTTGCAGTTAATATGGTGTCTAGATTCATGCAAAAGCCTAGCATGCATCACTTCTGTGCAGTGAAGAGGATCCTGCATTACATTGCTGGTACAATGGAGTATGGATTGCATTACTCTCATTCAGACAAGTTCAAATTGTTGGGCTTCACTGATAGCGATTGGGGAGGGTCACAGGATGATCGGAAAAGCACCTCTGGCTGGGTTTTCCTACTCGGCTCTACAGCAGTGGCTTGGAGCTCAAAGAAGCAACCCATCACCGCTCTCTCAAGCACTAAGGCTGAGTATATCGCCGCAACCGCAGCAGCTTGTGAAGCCATCTGGTTAAAACGACTCTTAAAGGATATGAATAAAGACATGAGAGATTCAACGGTTATATTCTGTGATAACAAATCGGCCATTTCTATAACAAAGAACCCCTCATTACATGGGCGCACTAAGGACATCGACACCCGTTTTCACTTCATCCGTGACTTGGTGAGCAATGGAAAAATTAAGGTAATGTATTGTAATACAAGTAAACAGACTGCTGACATCTTCACAAAGGCTTTGGTGGGTCCGAAATTTGAAACTTTTCGGGTTGCTCTTGGGTTGAAGAGACTTCAGAACAAGGAGAGGATGTTGAATAATGATGATGTTCAGAAGCTCCAGCATGGCAAGGATGGCTCTGCATGAAGAGTCTATTGAAGGATGATGATGATCAGAAGCTCAGCAATGCAAGAATGGCTCTGCATGAAGAGTCAAAGTGAATGGTCGAAGTTGAGTGAAAAGGTTTTGGGTTGACTGATGATGGTTGGTTACTTATGTAATATGGTCTGTCAGCTGTGTCTCTAATCCAACTTTACTTAACTTAGCTTATATATATCCCCTGCTTTTGTAAGTTAAAGCCAAGCAATTACAGTGAGCTTGCTTCCTTGTATCTTGAACTTAACTATCAATATAAGTTCCTGAGTCTTGTTTAGTGTAAGCAAGTCTTTGTCTACATAAGGTCCATGCTATAAGTGATTTGAAGGAGCTTTGTTAATATACATATTTAGCAATGAGTTGAAGTACATTAGTTTGATTTGTATAATTGATCGATATTAGTGGAAATTTGGTTAATATCGTGCATGTGGTTAATGTCAGATAGAATCAATGCAAGAAAATCATATGCATGTATCCGATGAGTTAAGGAATGGTGTCGTGGGTGTCAAAGGTAATATTGTAGCAAAATATTATACTGCATCGCCAAAGCAAAGCTGGTTCATATTCTTGACTCTTTGCTCATTGTTTTAAGTTGAAGTTATACTCTTTTCTGGATGACATATCCATTTCAACTTGTGAGGATTACACTTGGGAAATTAATTAGTCCTTGTTGATGATTGATGAAAAGGAAATATTTTGGTTTAGTTTGATGATGAAATATTATACACTATTCATGATCTTGAATGATATATTATCTATGGATGTAATTCATATATGTGTGGAGCTGTTATGAGTTGTTGAAATTAGTATAAAAGAATGGGAGCTTGGTGAAAGGTTTTATAAAGTCGATCCACGCTATGAAATATTCCAATATTTTGGTGACTATAAGTAAACAAAAAGACACAGATGGGTTCACAAGAGTAAATATATTCTAATATTTGCATTGCTTTGCTTGTGAATATATTCCAAAGAACTTCTGTCAGGAATTCAATTATAAGTAGTTGTTAGAACGATTGACTAACCCCACTATTAGCAGATATAGGGGATTAAATTTTTGGTAGGTTACTGAGATTTGGACTTGTTTCATTAAGGTTACCAAGTTTCAATTTGTATCAAAACGGTTATTATAATTTGATTTTGTTTCTCCGGCAGGTGACCCGCGAGCAACCACATCCATCCTGCTGACCTGTCGACTTGAAAAAACATAGTTAGCCTGATGAGGCCACGTCACCAGGATGCCACATCAGCATTTGTCCACGTAATCTAATTTTTTGCCACCTGGTGACGTGGACAAATGATGATGCGGCACATGGTGATGTGGACAAATGCTGATATGGCATCCTAGTAATGTGGCCTCATCAGGTTGATTTTGTTTTTTCCGGTCGACACGTTAGCAAGATGGATGTGGTTACTCTCGAGTCACCTGCCGGAGAAACAAAATCAAATTGTAGTAACCGTTTTGATACAAATTGAAACTTAGTAATCTTAATGAAACAAGTCCAAACCTTAATAACCTACCAAAAATTTAATCCCAGATATAGGTGCAATCAGCTGGAAGAGAAGCAACTGTTGTACAAAAAGAAATAATTGTAAGTGAATATACCAAGAGAAACAGAGCTAGTACAATCCAAAAGCGTTCATACAATTACATTTACAATCTTGAACATGACAATCAAAGAAACTAGGCATCCAATTTGCAAAGTTCAAACTTCAAATAATGTAGAAATACGATAAAAAATCCAAGGTTGTTAAAGTAGGCCACATACATATGTTTGAATTTTGAAGTGAGTTCAAGAGGTCCACAACTAAGAATTCAAACACCGGCACATATTTCTTGTACCAAAATCACTTCACAGTTCAGCATAGAAGGACTACTATATCATCTTTACGGTTTCTCAAATATATTGTATAATATATTTAATTAGTAAAAAATCAAAGAAAACTTAAACACTGGTGCGGAGCTAAAGTTCAAGAGTAAGCAGCCACTTTCAAACCGCAGCTGGAGTTTAGTGTTGCATTTATTATATAATTCTCATTATAACTCCAAACTATTAACACTAGAGGAATGAATAGTTGATTAAATGAAGATATAACTATTAAGCAAAGTATATGCATATTAGATAAACCTACTGTAACAAATAGAGATCGGAATGTTCACCAAAAATTAATTAAATAAATAAAAACAGTTGTGAAAAACCAGGTTGATAGAACATGAGATTGAGGAGCAAGATGAAAACGACTTCAGGAAAACGGAAAAATATATGGAGAGTTTAGAAGAACACTCACCTTAAAATCCTAAAGAATGAGAAGTACCTTCCCAAAGTACCAATAAGAAAATCAATTTACACAAAATTCAAGCACTGTATTCATTTCCACAAAATAATCAGCACCATGGTAAATCAAAAGGGAAAAAGAAAAAAATAATCAATATGAGTGGTAAATGATGCGGAGCCAGTTAACACCAAAACATTAATGGCCATTTGTAAGCTTCAGCAATGTAAATGCTTGCAATGATAAAAGCTCCCTGAACAAGGCCCCTTTCCCCTACAGGAACCTCAAAGTTTTTCCTAACCGACACACAAGATGCATATGCAAACCCATTCGATACCTCTGTTCAGGTAAAGAATTCCATATATCTATAAACATGGGAATTATAAAAACCTTTGAGGTAGAAACATGCTTGAAATGAAGCGGTGTGGACCGGCATACTTACATCAGTTTACAATAGCATAAGCTTGAGCTTATTGCAGAGAAAGGTCAGTGATCACCAAAGAGGTCGTTAAAAAACTGTACATACAGAAAATGCATCACAGATTGAATATCTATACCCTGTAGCAAACTCTTAAGAGAAAAATCTAAAAAAAACAGTAGTTTTAACTAGCTCTACTCCCAATATTCACAAGCAAAGCAAATCAAAATCCAAATAGCTGTTGTAATCCATCAAACAACCATCACGACCAATGAATCAAAACCCTAATAATCGGTCAAAAACCAAACCACAATTTCAAAGAAAAACACACAAAAATACTACATTTCCTGCAATTCATTAACAAATCAACACAAACTAATGAATCAAAACCTCAAATTTAAGATAACAATATTCACAACCAAACCTAGTCTAACATTGCAATTAAGTTTAAAACGTTTTTGAAATAACAAAGAAGGAAGGCTTACCTTCCTCCCCTCGGCAAGATCTCGCTTCAGACTTGATCCTGCTGCAAATTAAGAAGATCGACAGAAGAAGAAAAAAAAACAAGGGCGATCAATCGGTGCACGAGGAGGGGACGAGCCGCCGAGATTCACAGCAGCCACCCCCACCCAAGGGAGCTCGAGACTAGGGCTTCTTCGATAGCAAAGAAGATGAAAAACTACATGAACTGGGGAAAAATTAAATGAAAAAAAAAACACCTTCGATTAGAAGATGGTGGCTGCTCCCTTTCTCTCCCTCTCTCTTTTCCTATCTTGATGATGGCCATATACCTAGCTATTTACAAATCACCCCCTAAAAATATTCCAAATTCTTGCTTCTTATTTGATAGAGTTTAGAAATAAATAAATAAATAAACATTAGGGACGTTTCTGTAATGTATCCTATTAACCAATTATTTTTTAGTGTTATTTGTAAAAATAAGAAATTTAAAATGCTTATTTTATATATGGATTAATTTATTATACCGACTGAATTCCGTTGCTATTAACCTCAAGTTTCCATCGGTAATTCTTTATGAAACTCTTGATCACAATAATTGTTCTGTTATGAAGATAGTTAAAACCAATTGCATTGCAACTTGTTTTTTTAATATTATTTTATTAATTAAAAAAAATGAGAAAAATCAAATTAAAACTGAATTAAATTTTAGTTAATGCCAAATTTGTTAATAATAATAAATGGAATATAATTATAAATGTTTTTAGGGATATTAAAACATAGAGGCTAGAGTACAAGGAGACGTTGAGGTTATTAATTATTTTCTTTTCTTTTGATGCAAATTTTTTAATAAAAATCATACTATTAAATAATAATAATAATAATAATAATAATAATAATAATAATAATAATAATAATAATAATAATAATAATAATAATAATAATAATAATGAAGTTTAACCAATAAATAATAAGATTTTTAAACTCAATAAAAAAATCTCAGAAAAGCAATTTAATACTCTTATAAAAAAAATCAAGTTACTTTATATTTATCTAGGGATTAGCTATGAACTAAACATGATGGTTATAGTCCCTAGCTAATCCCTAGGTCATTTTTAAGATCAACAATTTTACTTACAGAAACTAATCCCTTGCTAAGTAAAAATCCTAACAAAATAAAAATACACAGGGATTAGCTACGAGCAAATAACAATGACTATATACCTAGCCAATCCATGGGTAATGTAAATGCTGTTCAATATACCCAGGGAATAGCTAGGAACAAATAACAACGAACATTGCCCTAGCTAATCCCTGTGTAATGTTAAAGCTGTTCAATTTACCCAGGGATTAGATAGGGAAAAATAACAATGAAGAATTTACCTAGCTAATCCCTGGGTAATGTTAAAATTATTCAATTTTACTCAGGGATTAGCTAGGGTATAGATACCGACGGATAATGTTCGATGGTAATTCATTACTAAATATTAACCGTGAAGTTCCCGCGATATTTAGCAATGGAATAGCTTGGGAAAGTTTTCTCGTTGCTAATTCCCTAGGTATTTCCCTGTGTAATCCCTGAATAATGTTTTTAATCTTTATAGCTAATCATTCCTTTCTAATCCTTAGCTATTCCCTGGCGAATTACCTAGGAAAATGTTTCCTGGGTAAATTCCGTTGGTAATTAACAGTTTTCTTGTAGCCGGAATTATTTCTCTATTTGGGTTATTTGTTGAGTTTATAATTAGATCTGTTAATATTTTGAGTTATGAGACATATGTGCAAAATGCCATTTTTATTTATGACGAGTGATCATTACATTTTCAAAAGATATGCTCAATGTGTTTCAAAAGTAACTCAAAACCCTCTTTTGAAAACTAGTGGTATTTACTCCGGAGAAGTTGTTTTGAAAGTGTTCATATATGTATATATGAGATCATATATGTATATATGAGATGAAATTATTTCAAAAGGCTTTGACTCCATGTTGTGTAATATTTTGATTTGAATGGGTTTTCATGCTTATGGCATTTATTTTTTATTATGTGAATTGAATGGTTTGCATATGTTGGCTACATTCGATATGGAGATTGGTTGGCTTCCGTACATGACAATTATTGTGTTTTGACTTGAGTTCGTATCTATTGAAGTTATGATGCGGAATTCTGATGACAAAGGAAATCATATTACTATATATATTAAGTATAATATTTTGAAATGTTGGTGATGTAGAGCTAAGCACAACCTACTGCAGTGGGGATCTACTAACGGACTGACCTATTTTAACCAGAGGCAGGTTTTTTTCCATGGAGTGGTGTAGAGATTTCCTAATAGACATGAGGAGTATCTTTTAATGATGTGTCGCCATGCTTACTGTTACGGCCTTAACGGATCACTTTCGGTTGTGTGGCACTAAGTGGTAGATCAGCTTTCTTTGTTAGAACAATAGTGAAATAACACCTGTTCGTAAGACAAGCATAGCATATAAAAAAACGAGCAAAACATAAAAACATCCACGGTACGAGAAGAAGACACAAAAAACCCGTTTTAGAGAGAGAAAAATATAAACTCTCTTAGATTTGGGAAATGTTTACAATCATGGCAAAAGATCGTCACCAAGAGGTCTTGTCCCCTCCCAAAGACATAATAAACCCTATTATAATAGCTATCCCAAATCCTCAAGGTTAATTGAGTTTTTTACCTAATACAGGTCTGGCGAGAAGTCCTGCACTTTCACTTAGCTTGCAGTGTTATCCGACGTTACTGTGGCGTTAACCAGCCACCCTTGGTCACAGCGTGCAGCAGTACCGGTCACGCGTGGTAATACCACGTGCCATCCTAGCCCCTAGCTCGGTCACTCTCCCGCCCGTGTGCCCACTTGCCTATGCCTGCGTAATCCCTCGGTAATTCCGGAATCAGCATCTGGATCTCTCGGTATGATCAAATGTCCCACCCTGTCTAGACTTGTTAGAGATCCATCCTCTAAAATAATCTAAGTCCACGACACCTGACTCTTGGTATGGGCGCTTCTGCCCTACTCGCTCATCGACCACGCGCACGCCCACAGTCTAGCGCGAGCGTATCACGGTCTCAACACATGATCGTGTGGGGTATTTCACCAGCTCTTGGTCACGACACAACACATGTCTCGAGCTCCCCTGTGCGCTATCCAATCCATGCGGCTCTGCGCCCTTGTGTCTTGGCCTATGTTAAGTTGTCCTCCTAATGACCAAAGTGTAAGGGCACCAATCCTTACACTTACCACATGGGGATTTAGTCCAATGCCAAGTTGTATCTATTTTATAAACACAAATTAAGGCCTTGGTGGACTTAGAATAATGCCATAACTCTAGCCATGGCTAGTTTGGGGTAGTTTTTGGCGGACAAAAATCATGACTCAAGATTATAGGATTTGAATGACACATTTTGTTTACAAATTTGTAGACATAGGTAATAAGTATTTATAACCTGCATTGTTTTGTTCAAAATATATTTCTTAGGTTTTAGATTGGATTTCGGAAATGAGTATATTACCTTTTGAGTTAAAATCTTTTACATGCAATATATTTGCAGTTTACCTTTTTGTCAATTCATTTTGCACTGTGCTACCTCACTCATTTATAAGTAATTATGTTATTCACCCCCTCTTTTGTCTCTTCCTAGGTTGAGTCATGTGCGAGGTGAGATGCATTGCTGTTCCTAGGTCTTAGTGAGTATCATGTCAGTCTTACTTCTGCATATTGTGTTAAAGTTATTTTTTTTGTATAGACTGAATCCACTATATTGCCAAATTTTATACTACACCCTTTTTGATTATGAAGTTTTTATCTCTTTTCTTTTGCCCCATTGTATTTGTGGTTAATTGTCCTTGTTCTTTTGTACTGATACTAGATGTGTAAGCCTTGCGGTAGGTAAGGGGTCGGTGTGGATCACCTTCTCTTAGGTTATTGGGCCGGTTGTTATGTTCCAATCTTGGAGCATGATAGATTAAGTGTTGCCACACTTCAAATTCAGCATCGCCCGTTTCTGTCGTTGAGTTCCAACCAAACCCACTCATTGCATTTTTGAAAATATCATAGCATCCGCTAAATTTCTTTTTTATATTTTTCATATGATTTTGAGCCTTCTCCTTGTCTATTGGCTTATCTAGAATTTTACTCTTCAACTCATTGATTATATTGTCCAATGCATACCTAGTAAAATTTCTTCCAACTCTATTCCCCATTGTATGTTGATGTAAGTATGCATCAATCAATGCACTATCCATTGTAGAAGTCCATGTCAACATGGCATTTCCATCATGAGTAGCTTTTCTCTTTTAACATAATTTACACTACATCAACAACAAACAATATTAGCAATGATAACAACAACAACAATAATAGTAAGAGTAAAATACAATGGATGAGTGATAATAGACAAATTGGCTATACAAAGAAAGAGATAAGATTCCACAAGACTGACTTTGATTTAGATAAACATTTTTTCCATTATTTCATCAGGAAAATAGCAAAACACAATAAAAAGAATAACATCAAGCACTCAAACATTAAAAATAATAACAATACATAGTTTAATTGTTTAAACAATAAAAAAAATCATAATGCATATCTCAATACTAAGAAAAAGACAACACAATTTTGGTGTGTAGGAATCTTCTAAGTAAAATTAATTTGAATATAAAAATTTACGTTGCTAGATTTATTTAAGCCGAAAAAATTAACATTTGATGATACCCTAGTCTGAGCTACTAACAGAATAACTACTAAAGTTGGGTATGCGCTCTTATCTTAATTTAAGATATATGATTTTCATTTTGACTATAATAATGCCTAAATAAGGAGATGTGGACTTGATTTCATCAACAACAACAACAGTAATAATGATAAAATACATGAAATATTAAAAAGGGAAGGTTAAGATCAACCATAATCAAAGAGTGACAATACACAAATTAATTACATTCAAGTAAGCAAAATGAGTCTGCATTTTGATGATACATTTTACAAAAGCATGCAATAAAAGTTGAAAAATTTTCTCAAAAAAGTAAAATTAATTAGAAAGTTTTATAAAAAAAATAAGGCATTAATTAAAGTAGAAGCACAAGTTCGAATATATTTAATTCTCTCACTCCATGGAACTTGGACTTTCACCTCACTTCCCCACTCCAACCATTTTTGGCTGAAGGCGTTTATTTCAGCGTAAGTGGGGAGAAATAGGGAAAAATGGACTGATTTACTCAACTTCTCATGTTCTTTTCTTTTGAAGTGGGGGAAATAGCCAGTTCCCCCATTTCAGACTGAAGTGGGTTTTAGTTAAAACCCACTTCGGTATTTTTTACACCGAAATAGAGGAAGTGAGTTCCTTATAAAGCTCACTTCCCTTCACTTCCAAAGACCTTTCAGAAGCGACACTACTTACACTGAAATGAACAACATAAATTAGAAAATGAGCACTTCATGGAAAATACACTTCATGCAAAATTAACACAAGAAATGGAGGAAGTCATATCACTTCCACCACCTTCCACCACTTCAGAGAAGTGACACTTCCTCCACTTCCGGATTTCTTCCCACTCACATCGAAATGAAGCCCCCCCTAAGTTAGCACATCTCTCATTACTTTTGTTAGTAATAAATCACATTGCCAATGGGCCACTTTTGATTGGGCTAGGCCTAGCTCCAACTTGAGTTCAACTAGAAATTGAATGGCTTGAAAGAGCACACCTAGATTTTGATTTTGAAAGTTTAAGCGCAGCTTGACTTAGCTCTAAATTAAAATTAGGTAGATATATTTTTGAGTGATTCAAATGAATGTAAATTTAACTTGAAAGTAAAACTTCACGTATGTATTATTCTTTGGTTTTAAAGAATAAAAGATATAAATTATATGGCATTATTAATAGAACAACATACTATATATAAATATTATTAAGCTGGAGTTAGCTCAAAATCAGCTTGAATAACTTGCAATCCAAATGAGAAATGTTGCTTTCTTTTTATCCTAAATTAATTTAACTATTTACTGTATATCTTTATATTAAAAGTTTTTATATCATTGGATGCCTGGAAGAAGAGCAAATATGCAACATAATGAAAATTAAACACTGGACATATATGTTCATTATTCACAAAATTGAAATAATTTTTAATTTGCTAAAGTTAATAAACGCAAAGCAAATTGCTCCCATCACTCATAGCATTCCAATAGCCATACTCAACATGAATATTTATATAAACCAAGGATATGTAGCATAAATTTGGGTTGTTAAGGTATTTTTCTAAAGTTAGAAATATATATTTTTTTTATTTAACAAATAGGCGATAAGGGCCATTCATTTAAGAGAAGTTAAGAATATGCACATGTGTGGAGTTAATATCTCAATACATTTATGTTCTCATCCTGCATAGACTTTAAAATTCATTTGAATACTCTTGAAAACAAACTATCTACTTAAAAAATTTAATAACCGATAGATCAAGAGATTATTGGTGAAATACAATTTAGCTTGAAAAAAAAGTTCGGATAGTTTTGAATTGATTTTTTGAAACAATAAATGTACAACGGAAAGAGACAAATGTGCTTTCGTTAAGGTACCCACGTAAGATTTGATCATTGCATAAATAAAAAAAAGCTAGAAACAAATAATTCATAATTTTTATAGTAGAATATTTTATTAACATAACAATAGTTCATTTCCATGAAAACAAACTTTAAACAAATGATTTACAACTCAAAATATGCTTCTGATCAACAAATATACTCAAAAGAAAATTTGCTTCTCAAATATATATATATATATATATATATATATATATATATATCCTTATTGCTAGTAAATAATAGTTAAAAATGAAAAAAATAATTATATTCCAAAAAGGGTCATTTAAGTGAATATAGTTTTAGAGATGTTTGATCAATTATTATATACAAATTATTATATTTGGAGATGAAAAGCTTAGGCCCTTTTTGGTAGAAATCCAAACTTGGCTTGAACTTCAAGCTTTTTAATCAGAGCACAGGGATTTAAAATTAATTTTAAGCTAATCTCATGCATGTCAACCAAAGCTCAATCGAATTCATAAAAATAGCTTGAAATAGATAAATATATTATAATTTGTATATATCTTTACTAATGTATAACTTATTATTATATTGAAAATATTGCATAATTAATAATTTATTTTTAAAAATCAAAATAAATATTCTGTTTAATTAATTCAAATGTTTTGAGAAAGAATAGTTTTGTCATCTTAATGGTTTCTAACTGTGAGTTTAAAAAGTTTCGAGTAAGAGCATTTCAAGATTAAAGTTCTTTTAAAGTTATTAAAGAAAGAAACAAATTTTGAGATTTTTTTTGCTATTAATATTAATCAGAGGGATTTATTAAAAAAAAACACAAATCATAAACTCTTACTCCAATCTCACTCGGTAGACAACACCAGAAGTATGAGTTCAAATGCAGTTCTCTCACTCTAAAAAACTTGGACTGTCACTACACTTTAACACCTCTTGATTGGGTCAAACCTAGCGCTAACTTGAGCTCGGGGCATTTTTAATAGTTATACTATTTTAAAATTTGATGTCTATATCACCTCATTAATCTATTAAACTACTCATTAGATTAATTTTCTATTATGGTTATATTATAATATGCGGCGTATAATCAATTTAATCATTCTTTTTAGTACTATTTACATTATTGATCTCATTATAAGCATATTAACTTAATAAAATATTAAATATTATTAATAAAATAATTAAATAATATATTTAAGAAATTAAATTAAAAAAATACAAATTTTGAAAATAATACAATATAGGAATTATAATACACTAATAAATTTTTTCAAAAATTATTTAATATTTGGGCGGTAAAAAAAAATTAAAAATCAATTTATCAAATTGATGAAGAAATAAAGCAATAAGTTAATATAAATTAAGAATACTAAAAATATTACATAGTCATTAATAAAAGATATAAAAGCACTAATTTTTATCTTCATTCTAGCTGAAATGGAGCCAAATATATTCGACCAAGTTCGATAGAAATTGATGTTGTATTTCTTGATTATGTAATTATGTATTTCTTTTTAGGTACTCTTGAAAATCTTGAGTGCATCTTTGATTGACTAGGAATGGAGATTCACTTTCATCATCATCCCAATTTGTGATTATATCTCTTTCATCTTCATACATCATGTTGTGCAATATTATGCATGTGTACATTATTTCTCTCAATTTTTCCTTGTGCTAGAAGGGATGGACCAGGTATAATTGTCCATCTAAATTGAAGCACTCCAAATGCTTGCTCAATGTCTTTTTGTCAAGTTTTTTGCATTTTTTTTTTTGAACTTGATCAGCTGCAATTCTTCTGGATATGGAAAACTTTTAACTTGCCCAATCTAGATATATACTATTAGCAATGTAATATCCTTTTATCTATGTTGTACGATTAACATTGAATTGAATTTATGGAGCATATCCATATGATTTGTTATTGAACAAAGGAGATTAGCATAGTACATTTATATCATTATTAGAACTAGCAACTCAGAAGAATGCATGCCACATCCATAAATTTGCTGAAGTAATCGCTTCCATCATAATTGTCAGAATCCCTTTATCATCTCGAGTGAATTAACCTATCCATGCAACTAGGCTATTTGTCCAATGCCAACGCATGCAATCTATGTTATCAAGCATGTTTGGAAAGATTTGACACCCAAAATGTAGTTGAAACAAACATCCAACACCATAGTGATCAACTGGTGCCCTATATGCTAACTGTCGAATAATAGCAATACATTTCTGAAGTGGTGAAAGTCTTGATTAACCAGTCACATCAACCCTTAAATGGAAATATTTGGAATGACTTGCAAGTGATTCTACAATTTGCAAGAAGAAAACCTTGCACATTCAAAATCTTTAATGAAATACACTATCAGGATAAACTAGTTCATCAGTGAAGTAATCATTGAAAAGTTTCCATGGCCTGCTTCACCATCATGATTCAAATGGCTTCACCTTCTTCCACGGCTACGAGATGACTCACCTTTTTTCAAAATTACCCATCAATTCATCTACCAAAAATTGCTTGAGTTATTCCAAATGAGCAGGATTCATCTCTAGAATGTTAACAAAGTGATGCAGTTTACAAAAATATAAAGTTCGTTAAATGGAGGTGTAAGGAAATTATTCTCATCATATATAAACACACAATAGATTGATAACCACATGTAAAACTTGTTAGATGTATACATATACATATAGTTATACATGTACACTTATATGTATACAGTATATATTTCTTCCTATATGTAAACACCTACATTTAAAAAAACTAATAGATAATTTAAATTACTTAATATATGAGAGCAACTTAAGAAATAAGAACTAGCCACTATTTTATCTTGATCAATTATGTAAATATAGTAAAATCCCTGTATCGCAAAATCACTGTATCAAACACAATTAATCACAACTTGCCACCCAATAAAACTAATAAATAATAGATATTCATTTAATAGATGCCACCAACTTAAGAAATAAAAATTATTTATTATTTTATCCTAATTAATTACAAAAAATAACAAGAGAAAATTATTATATTAAGTATAATTAATTGCAATTTATGTTATCTACACTAGATGCCATCAATCACATGCCTTATATGTGATTTTAAAAGAAAAAATCATGGATGTTGTGGCAATGACATAATTAACAAAATTCATTCGATCATATGACATGCCAACAATATGAATAAATAAATTAAAAACAAAATAATTAATTATATAAATTATAATTAATCCAATTAATATATGAAAAGCTCATATAAACAAAACCTTAAAATAAATAATTATACAAGGTTAAATATGCAAAACTACACTCAAATGTGCAAAACAAGGCAAGTTTGCAAAAAACATCCATTATTTATTTTATACATAACATTCTGAATATTATAAAATAGAATATAATAATAATAATAATAATAATAATAATAATAATAATAATAATAATAATAATAATAATAGTCACCATCATCATTAGGGTTTTCACACAACAAGCAAAAGTAACCGCTGGCTGCGGCAAAACTGCGCCTGGCCGCCACTGCCAACGAAAGGACCTCGTTCAAAGGTGTGGTCGGCCAGCCATGCGCTGGCTTGTGTGAGCAGCACAACGACAAGTGTTGACCTATGTATGCGCAAGCCAGCAGTGCGCATGCAAGCCGAGTGCACAGGCCAACCCTCCTTGCCTTATTGGAAAGGCCAGCTGCCTGCCCTACCTTGTACGCAAGCCCCCGTCTAGCGCACACAACACGTAGCCACATGCACACACAGGCCATTCGCTCAGGTAGACCAACCATTGCGCGCAACCCACACGTAGGCATGCATGGCCATCGCAGCTCTTGCACGTTATGCAGACCTAGCCCATGCACCATATGTGCGCTGTTGGCAGGCATCTTACGTTGTTATAGTTCTAGATGGGTTTAAATATGGGTCGGATACCAAATTACAATACCCCAAATCATACAGTCTTACAAGAAGAACAACTTAATATCAATATACAATCCCTCCACATGTGTTATTTACAAAAGTAAATTAAATAAGTCAAATTTTATAACCTATATAAACTTAATAATACATAGGTGAGCATGATTAATTAGAAACCAACAACTTCATGTAAATATAATATGTATAAATCAAAATTATAATCACTAATATGATTATAAAATAACCTTCGCGTATCATGATGATCGACAGTGATATAATTATGCTATGGTACTAAATATTAAAACTTTAATCAGAGTATGAGATACGACATCTAGTATGCTGTATTATAAAAAACCTGAGTGCAACATCCAATATACTGTATTAATAAAATAATTAATTAATAACGGAAATCTATAACTGCAAACGGAATAGTCATTTCATAAGAAGAAAGGCAAAATTCCAAATGGGGAAATAATGTACTAATTAGAAACCCATACTTTTATGATTACAGTGAATAAAGCGGAAAGCTCAAAACAAAGACATGATATTTACAATGGGAATGAGGAGCACCAGGCCATGTTGTACCCGGTCTTATGATGGAAGTGGGTATCCTCAGGCATTAGTACATGCATTAGGGGATAAAATAGTTATTTAGCACTAGTGGCATTCTTGCATGCTCGCGCAATGGTCTATGTGAGAAATCTAACAAAAACTAGGGGCAATTCGGTCATTTGAACCCTTTGTCGTTCATTTTTTTAGGAGGGCAAAAGAGTAATTTTGCTTAAAAAAAAAGAAAGAACAAACCTTCTCCTTTTTCTTTATTTCTTCTTTTTTCTTCTTCCTTTCTCCACCGATGCCTCCATTATTTCACAAATCCGCCGATAGCCAATCTTCACTCCTTGACATCTAAAACCTTCTTCAAACTTCTTCTAGAATAAGGTATGCCTTTTAGATGAATTTTATTACAAATGTTTTCATGCTTTTTCGTTGTTTTTATTGTTTAGATATCTAAATTATAATCTTTGATAGAAACTCTTGGGTTGTTTGGGCTTAAAATGAAGCTCTTGTCCTTGTGAGTGTTGGTATGTTTATTTGTATGAATTTCTTTTTAAATCTTGGTGAAATTTTCATGTTTTTTATCGCAGTTACTGCAGCAAATCCAGGGGTAATATAGCACGAACATGATTACTGTAGCACTAGAAATTTTTCATCATTTATTGTATTTCCTTTGCCCAATATGTAGCTCCTCGTGTTTGGAACTCAATGATATCACTTTTACTTGAGTTAATGATTTTTCTGGATCCAACATGACATCATTTTGCCCTATGACCTTATTATTACATATTTGACATGTAACATCACATACGCATGCATTTTTAGCTTTGCATTCTTGTTTTGATTGTTTTTTGTGTTCCCTGCTTGTGTCTAGGTGGTGAAACATCTTCTACGAGGAAGCTCATCCTCGATCATTGACAAGTCTCGAGATGAGACGACTTGTTTTGTGAGTGGTTGATTCGTATTTGCATAGTCTTAATAAGAGTGTTATAGTATTTCTCTATATGTTTTATACCTTATATTTGATATCAAATCGTATTAATAATGGATTTATTGGAATGGTTTGAATATATAAATACATATATTTGAATACTTGAAATTTATGGTTATATCTTACAAAAACCTAGAATACTTATATGTGGTTATTTGGAAAGAAGTATGCTTGTATGCATATATATTTACATTCAAAGTGTATATAATTCGATGAGTATTTATTATTTTAGCCATTGATTACTGGATTTCTTGAGTTAGAAAATGAAAATATTAATACTTATATACTTAACTTTAATGGTGACTACGGGCCATGCCCAGTCCTTGGACTTCAGTCTGACACTGTAGTAGGGGTCTCATAGTTCCATCTAATGGGAGGCTGCGTGGTTGACACTGTGTTTATCCCTAGTCAAGAGGTGTGTAGAGCCATTAATAGGGTTCAGGAAGGGTGATACTTTCATTTATGCGAGACCTGAGTTCACCACACGGGAACCTCGATGACCAACGCTAAGGGGGAAATATTATGGATTTTAGAGCACTTTGGTGGTCCCATATCTTGTCCTGGCCATGATTTGCTTGCCAATTATTTGAGGCTAGCCAATGTTTTTGAATTATGTTTAAATATGTGGAAGATTTTATTTGCTTGTATTATCGAGAAATCATGTTTCACCTCTTAAGCTATTGAATTCCTAGAAATTCTTTATACATTATTTTTACTATGATGATTACTATTTGAAATGCTTTATTACTCTGTTATGTCTATGATGTCACCACTCACTAGGTAACACTTGTTACTCACCCCGTTTTTTTTCTGTTTCTCAGATTTTGAAGTTGGACATGGTTTTGCTAGACAGTCTTTAAAGTGACTTGTGTCCATTTTGGTGTCTAGGTGAGTTTACCTATTGGTATGTATGGATCAATTAGAGATGATTTCTATGTTCTGTTATTGTAGTTGTACTCTTTTGTTATATTTTGAAACTTTGACTTGTATTTATGTTAATATTTCCTATATTTAGGGTCCCTAGTGTAGCGAACTATATTATAATTTTATTGTCGAGTTTGTCTCATTTCTTCCAGTAAGTTTGTGATAGAAGGTTTTTGTTGAGCCTTACTGCGACTCAGATGTGGGATGTAGTGGGACCCTCTCTTTGTTGTTGTGGCGATTGGCACGTGCCCAGCTAAGGTTGAGCCATGACACACCATCTCCTCAACTGTATCAACAATAAACTCAATGGCATGGCAATAGCACTATTGAATACTCGGAACTTCACCTTAAAATCAATGGGACAAATTATTGGGTGTGCATCCAATGTGACAATTCTCACCCTAACACTAGAAACTTCAAAGGTCCATTTGTCATATATCTCACAAGGTACTAACTCCCAAAAAAGGCAAAACGATATCCATTGACAACCTATAGCAAGAAAGCTTTACATTGACACGATAAAAAGTGCACGAGCATGAATCCAATGTGACAAACCTCACCCTAACACTAGAAACTTCAAAGGTCCATTTGTCATATATCTCACAAGGTACTAACTCCGAAAAAAGCAACACGATATCCATTGACAACCTATAGCAAGAAAGCTTTACATTGACACAATAAAAAGTGCACGAGCATGAATCCAATGTGACAAACCTCACCCTAACACTAGAAACTTCAAAGGTCCATTCGTCATATATCTCACAAGGTACTAACTCCCAAAAATACAACACGATATCCATTGACAACCTATAGCAAGAAAGTTTTACATTGACACGATAAAAAGTGCACGAGCATGAATCCAATGTGACAAACCTCACCATAACACTAGAAACTTCAAAGGTCCATTTGTCATATATCTTACAAGGTACTAACTCTCAAAAAGGCAACACGATATTCATTGACAACCTATAGCAAGAAAGCTTTACATTGACACGAAAAAAAGTGCACAAGCATGAAAAAAAGTCTTCTCAAACTAAGAAAAGAAGACTCGTGGAGAAATTGGATATTTCTTCTATCCTTCATCCGACACTCATGTGTAGTCACAAATATGGTCATTGATGGATCATATGGTAAGCACCGAAAAGCAACAACAATGAATGCCAGAACAAAGAGACACATTTATTTTACATAAATACAAACAAAAGAGATTGTCAGAGAAGAAGGAGGAGGAGGGGGAAACTAAGTTAAAATACATATAAAGTACAAGGAGGAGGTGTGAAAATGACAAAAAGCTATGAAGTGATGGTAGTCTTACACTTCTCAAAAGCTTGACAAGAACCTGGAGAGAATTTTCCCACCGACAATAGGGGGAAAAATGTAATTATTCAGAAAGCTAGTATAGTGAGATCCAAAGATTAAAAGGTAAACGAACGGAAAAAAGAGTGATTGTCTAAAAAATTCAAATGTTGAGACATAGGTTGAGGTTTTGAAACTTCTGAAGGCTTATAATAAATTTTTCTCAATATGAAAGATGGGATTAATGATTCAAAGAATTATGAGATTCAATGAAGGAGTTGTGTAGAAAAAAATAACAAGCAAGGAATTCTCTTTTAAATTCTAAGCTCATGTTATTCTTGTAGTTAAATCATAGTAATAAAGCAAATAAGTGAAATACAAAAAATGCTGTAAATTTTTTATGGTGTGCGGCGTATTGATATTCAGGGATAAATGGGTAGATTTCTCCAACATATCTTTTTACCACTTGACTAAGCAAATTGGTAAAGTAGCATAATTTTCCATTTATATTTATTTTAATTTAAAATAAAATTTTCAAATATTATTTATTTTTTAAAAAAATCCAAAAAAATTATTTCTTATCTCTAAGAATTCCTCTTTGTTGAAATTAAAAATTAAATAGCAAATTAACTTTCTTGATTTTCTAAAATAATAATAATTATTTAAACCTATTAAAATACAATTTTATAACATATATGTAACGAAAATTTGATATATATATAATTTAAAATGTTATTTTGGAGAAGGAATCTTTTTGTCAGTTTTAAGTTTTTACTGGCTTATCTGACAACCCTATTGATAAATGTTACTTTTTTATCCTAATTTTATTTAAATATTTACTACATATGTTATATTTAACAGAAAATTATTTTTTACCCCTTATAATTTTTAAAAATTTCTAAAAACCCTCTCAAACTTTTGTACACCCCGGACATCTCTTTCTTTATACTTTAAATTCCCCTTTACCCCTTATGAGTCATTTCAACTGGGTCCATGTTATGAAATTCTATTTTTGCCCTCACAAATGGTGGAAAAATACCACCAAATCACATCATGTCTTAAACAGTGGTATAAGCGGAAACCTCAATTCTTAAATAGAGATATCACTTGTTAAACAAAAACCCAGTTTCTTAAACAGAACCCACAATATTTAAACGAGACATATTTTTTTAAACTAAAACTCATTTCTTAAACGAAACCCTCATTTGTAAAACTACAACTATATTAAATGAAAGGGAAAACGTACATTATAAACATTACACAAATCATAACAATCGAAAAACTATTTCAATAGTGTACACAGACGAAAATGTAAAACAAAATAAAACCCTATCAAATGATGTTGCCGTTGGATATCGGACAACGTTTTCAAGGCGTTGAACATTTAGGAGACGCACTTCGGAATTAAGTCAAGGTCTCCACTACCGGTGTCAAGTAGCATCACCATTAACTAGGTTTACCGCCATAATCACAAGCCTACGACAATAACAACACATTCAGCAGTATTCACACATTTTTAAGCGAAAATATAAGTTTTTCAATGGAAACCTCAATTTTTAAACAGAGATATCATTTGTTAAATAGAGACCTAGTTTCTTAAATAGAAACCGCAATATTTAAACGGAGACACTATTTTTTAAACTAAAATTTATTTTTTAAACAAAAACCTCATTTGTAAAACTGCAACCATATCAAATGAAAGGGGGAAACGTATATTATAAACATTACACAAATCATAACAATCGAAAAATAATTTCGATCGTGTTTATAGACGAAAATGTAAAACAAAACGAAACCCTATCAAATGATGTTGTCGTTGGATATCGGATAACGTTTTCAACGCGTTGAACATTTGAGAGACGCACTTCGAAATTAAGCTAAGGTCTCCACTACCGGTGTCAAGTAGCATCGCCTATTAACTAGGTTTACCACCATAATTACAAGCCTGCGACAATAATAACACATTCAGCAGTATTCACAAATTTTTAAGGGAAAATATAAGTTTTTAAACAGAAACCTCTATTATTAAACAGAGATATCACTTGTTAAACAAAGACCTAATTTCTTAAACATAACCCACAATATTTAAACGGAGACATATTTTTTTTAAACTAAAACTCATTTGTAAAACTGCAGCCATATCAAATGAAAGGGGAAACGTACATTATAAACATTACACAAATCTTAACAATAGAAAAACTATTTCGATCGTGTACACAGACGAAAATGTAAAACAAAACAAAACCCTATCAAATGATGTTGTCGTTGGATATCGGACAACGTTTTCAAGGCGTTGAACATTTCGGAGACGCACTTCGGAATTAAGCTAAGATCTTCACTACCGGTGTCAAGTAGCATCGCCCATTAACTAGGTTTACCGCCATAATCACAAGCCTGTGACAATAATAAGACATTAAGCAATATTCACAAATTTTTAATCGGAAATATAAGTTTTTAAACGGAAACCTCAATTCTTAAACAGAGATATCATTTGTTAAACAGAGACCTAGTTTTTTAAACAGAAACCGCAATATTTAAATGGAGACATACGTTTTTAAACTAAAACTCATTTCTTAAATGGAAATCTCATTTGTAAAACTGCAACCATATCAAATGAAAGAGGAAACGTATATCATAAACATTACACAAATCATAACAAACTTATAAACGTACATTAGCCGAGAAATCTCCCTACAGACTAACAAACCCTAGCCGAGAAATTCCCTTGCAGACTTCAATATTAGAACTACAAAACAAAACTGAAAAATCTCTCTTTGTAACAGAATATTTAAAATAAAACCATAATCACAACTTCTTCAATACCTTAGACTGCAAACTGATGAAATGTCGAATACTTGCGCGGGACTTCTCCTTCGAGACATCGGTGGAAAGAGAAAAACTGAAATTATAGAGGATGTCTAGGTAGAAACAACTTCGGAAGGGAAAAAGCTGAAGATGTGAGTTGAGAAAAAAACCGAAAATCCCTAAGAAAAATCCCCCACTTCCTCTCAAACCGGCGAAATGATTGCTGTGCCACGACTTCTTATGCAAGGGCAATTTTGTCCATAAAATTCAAAAATAACTCTGTTAACCGCCATTATATGCTTTAGTTGTTTGGAAAATATTGTGTTTAAACGGAATGGGTTTTTAGGGATTGTCAAATTAATGGGGTGTTTTTGGCAATATCGCAAACTTAGGGGTTTTTTTTAGCCATTTCTAGTATATTTAATGGTTTTATATCACTAGATGCATGAAAGAAAAGCAAATTAGAAAGATAATGAAAACTACACACTAGTTATATATGTATATCTTCATTATTCACAAAATAGACATAATTTATATAATTCACTACATTTAATAAACAAAAAATAAATTTACAAGGAAAATTGTTCTCATTATTCATGGCTTTCCAATATATATAAATATCATGAATATTCATATAAACCAAGAGATATATAGGGTGTGTTTGTTTCACGGACGTGAAGGCTGAAGTGACCGAAGTGGGGAGTTCAGCCTCACTTCCGGTCGTTTGGTTCACGGAACTTCACCCCGAAGTGGTGAAGTGCCCACTTCGGCCGCACCCCACTTCCCCATCTGAATTCGGTATCAAAAACCCCGAATCCATCAGTTCAGCAGCTGACTTCGGTGCACGCATCATTCACGTGACGCGTCTGGTTACCATCCATGAAAAAGCCCGATTGAAGAGAGGCTGCCTTCCTTCGCCGTCGTCGCCCCTCTTCTCCCGAGCCCCTCCGTTGGCGATCCGCGTCCGTGGAAGAAGCTCAGCTCTTCTCCCGAGCCCCTCCGTCGCAGTTGTTTCTCGTCGTGAACTCCTCCACGGTCACCCCTCTTCTCCTTAGCCCCTCCGTTGGCGATCCGCGTCCGTGGAAGAAGCTCAGCTCTTCTCCCGAGCCCCTCTTCTCCCGAGCCCCTCCGTCGCAGTTGTTTCTCGTCGCGAACTCCTCCACGCTCACCCCTCTTCTCCCGAGCCCTCCGTTGGTGATCCGCGACCGCTTAAAGAAGATCAGCTCTTCTCCCGAGCCCCTCTTCTCCCGAGCCCCTCCGTCGCAGTTGTTTCTCGTCGCGAACTCCTCCACGCTCACCTCTCGTCGGTTTGTGTAGGTTTTCTCCGTCACCGTTCCCGTGTTTTTGGTCGATCTGCTCCACCCCGGCCGGATTTGGTAGGTTTTCTCCTTCGTCGTCCCTTTTCCCCATCGATTTCTTCATTTTTCAACTTACTTGTTCATTTCCCGTTCGGTGAATCACAGGAACTATTTTGTTTTGGCTGATCCTTTCCCCTCCGCCGGATCTACTTGGTTGTGTGCTATTTCGTTCCATTTTCGGTAAGATTTCATGACTTCCCAAAATTCTTTCGTGATCTCCTCTTCAATCCAAAGGTATCTACGCTTGAGGGGGGGCTTATGCTTCATTTCATGAAGTTTCCAGTTAGTTTTAAATCTTCTGTGTGGTGACGTGCGGGAACTACTTTGTTTTGGCCGATCTGTTCCCCTCCACCGGATCTCCTGGTTGTGTGCTATTTCCTTCCATTTTTGGTATTATGACATGATTTCTCAAAGTCCTTTGGTGATTTATTCTACAATCCAAAGTTGTCTTTCCTATTGAATGATGTTTTATATGCCTCATTTCATGATTTTTGAACTCATTTTTTCATTTTCTGTTTGACGAAATGCGTGACCTACTTTGCTGTGGCCGATCTATTCCCCTCCACCGGATCTCCTGGTTGTGTGCTACTTTGTTCCATTTTGGGTAATTTTACATGATCTCTCAAAAGCCTTTGGTGATTTCTTCTCCAATCCAAACTTTTCTATGCTTGATTTATAGTTCCACATGCTTCAATTTCCTCAGACTTTTGAACTTATTTTTCATTTTTTGTTTGCCGAAATGCAGGACCTACTTGGTTTTTCTCGATCTACTCCCCTCCACCAGATCTCCTGGTTGTGTGGTACTTTGATTCATTTTCGGTAATTTTACATGATTTCTGAAAATCCTGAAGTGATTTCTTTTTCAATCCAATGTATAGTATTCTTGATTTATAGTTCTATATGCTTCATTTCATGAATTTCGAACTTATTCTTTCATTTTTGTTTGGCGAAGTGCAGGACCTACTTTGTGTTGGCTGATCTATTCCATTCCACCGGATCTCCTGGGTTGTGTGCTATTTCGTTCCATTTTCGGTAAGATTTAATGATTTACCAAATTTCTTTCGTGATTTCTTATTCGCCAATGACATTAATCCAAAACTTGAAAAGCTGCTAAAGAGATGAAGTAAAAGATTCTAAAATCTTATGAACCTTTTGCAACTTGTGATTCAAATCTGCCAACTTTGCCATCTCATAATCATATTGCAATCCATTCTGTCAACATTCCAAAGTTGTTGGGCTGGTCTTTGGGCTGCCAACTTTCTCATCTACATACATCCATGACTATATATTAATTGTTTCATCTTATCAAAGCCTCTGAAGTTTGCCAATCAAACTTATCAAAGCCTCTGAAGGATGCATTTAATGGAATATATTTAAGACTCTACTAATTAGTGACCAACAGGAATATATATATACTTGTTCTGTGCTTAATTGGTGCACCTAAAATGTTCATTCAAACATTTTTTTTGTTTTAAATCTTTTTTGGCTTTCTTTTTCTGCAATATAACTTCCTTAAAAAGTCTTACCTATATATTCACAAACTGAAGAAATAATCATGAAACACATGTAACCTTAATGATGTAAAACATAAGGCAAAGGAGAGTAAGACACTAGATCTCTTAGTTTGAATGCAAAATGCCATTATTTTGAGATGATTGTTGAGATTTTGAATTCTAAATAATTTGTGAAATCTCTGTTTACTGCTACATGAAATCATATTATGATTGGAAACATTACTGGTGTGATTATATTCTGAATGAATGTGATGGCTTAGAATGATCATATAATAGTGGTTGAACAAGCAAGGGAATAAGACTAGAATCACAACTCCATGGCATCTTGAAAATTTTTCCAAAGTCCATGGAGATATGGTGCATGATTTGTTCAAACTAATTAATGTGAACTTCTTCTCCCTTGGCTTGGAATTGGATTCCTTATTAATTGGATGCCGATGGATTAGTTTTAATTTTATGTATTTATCTATCTAAAGTAGATGCCAATGGTTGTTATTTTTAGTATTATTTTTACTTAGAATATTTAAGTCAATAAGCGTATAGAGTATATGAAAGACTCATGCTTTGTTGAAGTTCTCTTCCTTGACTTTGAGGACAAAGTTGTTATTCTTGCATATATCTTCTTCACATAAGCTAATCATGTTTTTTTTTTTGTTCTTTTAATTTTTAATATAATAATCTTTGTGATAAAATTTTAGTTTACACATGTTGGGAGTATAGTAGGTTCCATGTATCAACAATAGAAATAAAGTTTGATGAGTTGTGCTTTATCATTCTTTTTAAAAACGCAAAGAATGGTTTAATTAGAGTGGTATCTATGGTTTATGATAGATCACTCATGTTTTTATACTTATTTCTTCATCATGGAATTGTGATTAAATTATATTGTCCCGTATGTGCTTATTTGTTCTTCATGCATTTGTGCGTAAATTATATGTTCACAAAGGTCTTGATCTTTAATTTACCCATTAAATCATATTGTCCTGAACTTCAATTTATCGGTTCGCAGACCTTCCTATGCTTGATTTTAATTCTATCAACTTTGCAAGATTACACATCCCTCATGTAATATCGATTAAATCATATGTTCCTCTTATTTAATTTATCGGACCAGCCAGCTTTATACGGTTGATTTGATATCAATTAACTATGGAAGATTACATGTCCTTCATGTAATATCGATCGAATTATATTGTCGTCTTATTAAGTTCATCTATTTACACAGATTTCTAGCATGACTCAATATCAATCATATTCTATTCATAATTACGTGCCCTCCATTTAATCTTGAACAAACTGTCTTGTCATGTTATTTAATTTATTGGTTGTGACATATTTCTATACTTCATATGATATCAAGCATTTCTGTTGAATTACATGACCTCCATGTAATCTTGCGGCGGGGGGGGGGTTTATGCTTCATTACATGTCCTCCATGTTATCTTGAGCAATCTGTTTATGATCTAGGAGCACTGACTTTTTTTAGCTGTGTCTGATTTTTTTCATTGTGAGTTAACTATAGTTGGTCACGTGATCTTTCTGTTATGAGGACTTTTTTTCATTTATTTCAATCACGTGTTGAACTCACTATTATTATTATACTTTAACTTTAGCACTCAAACATCTTAACCCATATTACTCACACGTGTCATTTCGAACTGGTTCACAAAAATCCCGTGTAGATGGACAACTGGGCAATTGAAGAGCGTGCACGCACACTGGCCGCAGCATTCACGACCGTGGTCGTGATTGTCGCTTTCGTGATCGAGGAAATCCTTGTAGATAGGCCTCCTAGGTATAAGGAACCCTCGGTGTTTCGCGATCTAACAAGGAAAAAACATATGGAACGCATTCTCCGAAGTGGGCGGGATTATTGTGTCAGTTACCTTAGGATGGATGTCGGCCCATTTATGAACCTAGCGGCTCTTATGCGTGATAAGCACTTACTTGTAGACACCAGACATATCGCCGTAGAGGAACAGCTTGCAATGTTCCTACATATCGTCGGACATAACACCAAGAACAGGACAATGCGGGTTGAATTCCTCCGGTCGGGTGAGACCATTAGTCGATGTTTCAATATGGTCCTACAAGCGATGTGTGCCATTCGTGATGAATTTGTTCATCCCCCAACAAGCACATGCCACCCAGACATCGAGAACAACCCAAACTGGTACCCCTTCTTCAAAGTATGTACTCATTCTTATATATATAAAATGCGCTACCTTACATCAAATTACAACATCGCGTGACATGTACCATACAAATTCATTACGTAGGACTGCGTAGGCTTGCTGGATGGTACACATATTGCTGTCTCTGTGCCCCCGCAAGATATGCCCCGCTTCCGAGGTCGCAAAGGACCTACACAAAATGTGCTCGCCGTGGTTAATCCCGACCTGAAATTCACTTATGTGATGGCGGGTTGGGAAGGCTCGGCAAATGATTTCACCGTCCTCAGGGATGCGATCTCAAGACCACCCCCCGAGGGGCTTAAGATAATAGAAGGTGGGCCTCCTACGTTACATAATTGAATACATAAATTGAGTAAAGTGTTATGTCATTTTCACCGTGTAGGGAAGTACTACTTGGTGGACGCCGGATACACAACAATGCCAGGGTTCATAGCGCCATATCGAGGTGTTAGGTATCATCTAAAAGAACATAGCGGCAGGTCGCCTACAAACCCCAAGGAGCTGTTCAATCTTAGGCACTCTATGCTGCGGTCTCGGGTGGAGCGAGCATTTGCAATCTTGAAGAATCGGTTTAAAATTCTTACTTCGCACCCCTTCTTCCCATTTAAGACACAAGTCAAACTAGTACTCGTTTGTTGTGTATTACATAATTACATCGCAGGGGCTGACCCGAACGATCAGTTTCTTAACGATGCAAACACACAGGGTGAAGAACCACTCACGTTTTCGCAGCTTCGGTCACGACGGGAGCAGCAACGGGATAACCGCCAATGGGTGGAACTTAGGGATAAGATAGCGAATGACATGTGGGCTAGTTATAACGCACAATAGCCGTTATCGTATTTAGTCTATGCTTACTTTTTCATGTGCTTTGCGTTGTTGGAATGACATTGTGTGTTTACGGTATTTCATGTCTGCAATGTGAATTTATTTGGTTAGTTCTTACTTTTACAAAGGACTGCGTCTAATGTGATGCAATGTGTTGCACATGTGGCATAATAGCATGTGGAGTTAATTGTTGTCAATTTTTTGTGTTGAAAGTAATTCATGTAATTCTACTTTTGAGTTTAGTTATGTCAGGCCAAGAGCGTGTCTGCGTCTCTCCACAAGCAACGGGCAGCCACTCGAAGGGGCCCGCGAATAAACGTGGAACACCTAACAAACGATGGAAGAATGATTACGACTCATTCTTGATCCCGCTATTGGTCGAGCAGACGAAGAAAGGGTTGAAGTGTGACAAGTCGTTCAAGAGGGTTGCTTTCTCCTTCGCCGCAATTGCAGTGAACATGCAGTTCGGTACAGATTTCACGACCGACAATGTCGAAAATCATTACCGCACACTTAAAGCCCGGTTTGCCGAAATAAAAAAACTCCGTGACTTGAGCGGTGCTGGATGGGATGAAGAAAGTAAGATGATCACTTTGGATCCAGCAGTTGCTCTTACATATACTGAGGTGAGAAATGGGCCATGACGTTTTATTTTTAAATGGTTTTGGTTTTCGAAATGGATGTGAGTAACAAATTTTTTTTTTTACACAAGGCACACCCAGCTGCGAGACCGTTCATCAATAGGCCGATTGAGCATTACGACGGATTACGGATCATTTGTGGCGAGGACAACGCGACGGGATCATACGCAGCTTCAATCTTCTCGGATTTCGGTAACAGGTCGGAGAATGAACCGACTGAGGACATGAACCCTGAGTTTGTGCCAATGGAAACACAAAGTGAGGAAGAAGGAGATGCTGACTCCATCCCACCGGTGGTACGTAGCGCGCCAACTTCATCGCCACACCCCGTCCAACGTGCAAGCAAGGGTAACAGGAATGCGGCGATGGTGATGGAACTCGTGAATGCCGTTGATAAGATGGCGGCCGCGATACAAAACCCCACACACTGGACTGAAATATTGCACACGAAAGTCATGGAGGTTGATGGTTACGATGAAGAAGTGCTACTAGATGTGTTTGACTACCTGGAACAGCATGAGAACCAAGCTAGGCGATTCATGGCTAGGAAACCTGATCACCGAAAGGCATGGATTCAGAAATTCCTGGCTGGTGTTCATTGAATGGGAGATCAGCCGTGCACTTGCGTGAAGTTGGTTACTTTACGCATAGTTTATTTACTGCTCACTTTATCGCGCTCGTGTTAGCGTAGAGTCATTTACTTATGGTGTTGAACTTGTTGTGGTTTCTCGTACTTGTTGGACACTAGATGCTTGCATTTTACTTTACGTTTGATGTGCACTGCATTCCTATTGCTAACCATTTTCATCACTGACATGCATGTTTGCATGTTTCTTGTTATGCAGGTGTGATGGCGATGATGATGAGATGTGTTACTAATTTACCTGAGGCTTCGTTTTCATACGCAACGGCGGGGCGATAAGAGAATCCGGAAATGGTTCTCTATTGCAGCCTTGCGTGCATTTTCGTGTCAATGTCATCGTTCTTTTTTAGATGGTTTTCGGTTAATTTTAGTTTTTACTTACATTGTACGCATTGTTCGTGTTATAGTGCATTGGTTTTTGGTGGAGTTATACCCGGCATGCTTTGTTTGTCTGTCTTTGTGACTGTTTTTTTTTTGTGCACTGGTTATTTGTGTTTCCCCTTTGTTAATGTCGGGATTTCCGTCGCATGTAATTCTGCATCCTTTTCGAGTGGGTTACTTTTGGTTTTGGTTTTCTGTTGCTATGTGTCCATTTCGTGCAAGCTGCGGCGAGGCGTTTTGGTATATCGTACCAATACCGCAGCCCACTTGTCAATCGAGAAATGTAAGCCGATGATATTTATCGTCCAACTGAGTCATCCATTACGACGATCTGGTTCAATGCGATTCCAAGGGCTGCAGGTAAGTTATTTGAAGATATGATTGGTTACTAATGCTTGTGTTATCAGTTATTTTGGAGATCTAACGGCGAAGACCTCAAGGTGAGTTTCCCTATGGCTGATTTCAAAATTAAGTTGGATCCGTCTTTGATCTCTATTTGTTTCTAGAGTTCATTTGTGTTGAAGTTGAAGTTTTTGTCCATTTATACCCCAAAATGGTTGTTTGGGTTACAGAGGATTGTGTTTGAATTGAGCGTTTTGAAATTGAGCGTTTTGAATTTCTATTCGCGCGGCAATTTTAGTAGTATTCACTGCAGTTTTGTTTTTGATGAATTGTATTATTGAACTGCTGTCTTTGTAGAATCGTTTTGTACATGCACTGCTGAACCAACTAGATCCTTGAAGAGAAATGACAGACTTGTGAATTTTCTCATGATAGGGACTAAGTACTGAAATAATTTTTTTCACCGTTAAAATTGATCTTTTTTAGGTAATAATGATAAACAGACTGCAGATAAAAGATTTTGAACTGTTCAATTTTGTTTTTTGGTGCTCAATCTGATAACTAATGGAATTGATTAAGATCATCTACTTCTGTAATATATCTTAAACTTGCAACTTCGTAGTCATATTGGTAGCTGGAAATGTCAGACTTTATTGGATATTGCACTATTGATCCAACGTAAAGGTGTGTGCATATGCTGGTCTATGAGTTAATTTCTTCAGGACACTCTGTTTCATTGTGCAAGTAATTGATTGAAATCCGCTGATGATTATATCCCAATGACAATGAAGGTGTTTAGTGATGTCGTTAAAGTAAGTGGTGGTATTTGAAGTTTAATAGAAAGATCAGAGGATTATCAACTCTGTGATCTTGATGTAAATAATGTTGTATATATATTATTGCAGGATGTGTATAAACAAGGTGGGCAATACTTTTGGATCCATAACACAGGTCCGTTAGGCTGCCTGGCCTATGCTCTGCTCCGAAGACCTTCGTCGTCCCCGGAACTTGACTCGGCTGGTTGCGCAGTGATATTCAATAAATTAGCACAAAAATTCAATGAAATGCTCAATGAAACAGTGGTTCAGCTAAGAAAAGATCTGCCTTCTGCTGCTTTCATCTATGTAGATGTTTACTCTGCCAAATACAATCTTTTTAGCACTGCAGCAAAGTATGGTAAGGATATTTAATATATATTCTTGTTAAATCTCTTCTTAATTTGTGGTATATGTGACACTTACCCACTTAAAAGTAATGAATAATAAATCAAAGAAAGCCACAGGTTTATGATATTAAATTTAGGCTCTTTTTTTTTTTCCTTGAATTTGGTTTCAGGATTTGAGACTCCACTGAGAACATGCTGCGGATATGGTGGTGGTGATTATAACTTTGATTTTAATGTGAGATGTTGGGACAAACGGATAGAGAAAGCATGTTCACATCCAGAGAAAAGCATAATTTGGGATGGAATTTATTACACTGAAGCAGCAAACAAATGGATTTTCAATGAGATAGCCACCGGAAAGTATTCGCATCCTTCAGTTCCTCTTTCCCAGGTCTCTGGATGAAATCCTTTGCTTTGGAATTCTTTTTTTTTTAATTATTTTTCTTTTAGTTTGTCCTTATATATCTAGCGTCATCTATAATTTAAATAAGTATGCATATTACTGTTATGTAAAAATGTTAATTGAGTGTCGTTGAAATCCTTTGCTTTGGTATAATACTTCAGTCATGGAGCCAACTTTGCCACATCCGGATCAACAATCATGCTACTAAATGTGCCATTAAATAAAGGTGGCTATAGTCCCTTCTCATTACAAGTTCAGCTATTGCAGTTCTCTCAGTTGCAATCAAGGTCTCAAATGATCTCCAAAAAAGGCAAGTATTAATACTAAACTAAACATACCTGGCATCATATATAATTAATTTGTGTGTGTATTTAACTCGCCACTTATTTACAGTATGCATGTGGCTTATTTGGTGCAGTGTTAAATTTGGATATGATGAGACCAAGTGACTTCATCTTCTTTGTGTTTATGGTTTTGTTTTTACATCAATGTGCCAAATGTACTCTGATTTGTTAGCATTGGATATTTCCATAAGAGTGATAATTTCGTTTACTATGTAGGCAAATGACATGTGGTTCCACGTTGATGCTGCCTATGCTGGTAGTGCCTGTATCTGTCCAGAATACCGTCATCACATTGATGGAATCGAAGCAGCCACTTCATTTGGTATGAATGCCCACAAGTGGTTTCTTACAAACTTTGATTGTTCAGTGCTTTGGATAAAGGTATGCCATCTCTATCTATTGAATTATGTTTCTTATTGGTTGTTTGTATACCTTTGCTTTTCAATCTCAGAGACAAAACTGGTACAGCCAAAATTGTGTTGATGACTCGGCATGAAGCGTGTGTTAGAAATGCCATGCCCTGGCTTGTTACTGTGTCATGAAGCTGGCTTAAGATGGGCATGCCAACCCTGTTTCAGTTCCCATGCAGCAAGCAAGGCTTGAACACATGATGTGCAAATTTTGCAAGGTTTTGTACGGCCATGTCTTCTTTTTTGCTGGCCTATTATGAGTATGGAAAAATAGTTTGAGATCATTGATGTTCGATGTGCAATTGTTGGTTTGAGTTTATGTGTGTATCTTTCTCAATTGAAAGTGTTCTGGACTTTGTAAAAGATGTTGAAAATGTTCTTGTATTCAGTGGAGTCCTAAAATGCATGCTTGGAAGCAATCACGCTTGTTGTTAATTGTCATAAATTATTGCTTTTTCCATTGCAATAAGGAGATATATAAGTTTTGAATCTGTTGTTAATTTTGCCTTTTGTCATATGTGTACTATTGTTGCTGGCTGCTTGACTTCTTTCAATCAACCAGATGGTTGGTGAAGTCATACTATTATTATTTGAAAATTGTATATTATACATTTTTTTATTTGAGGAAAAAATAATATTCGACATCTTTATTGAAGGAAGAAAGTATTATACCAAAGTTTTATTAGATAGCTAATCGGACTTCAACCCTAACTGCTTTCCATCTTGAAGAAATAAATATCAAATAATTTGAAGATTGAATATGTATAACAAAGGAGAATTTAGTAATAAATACATCTAAATTTGTTACAACCAAAATGGAGAATTTTTTTTTTCATTTTAAAGCATGGTAATAAACAAAATTGGCAACGGCGGCGTTATTTTCTTTTTTACGGATTCTCCCTTAACGGTAATTATTATTTCATTCCAAATTTTAATCTTGATTTTATTTTGGTATCGGGTACTTTGGGATTAATAATTACGTTGCCCAATTTGTTTTGTTGTGTTGGGCTTTAGTAATTAATATCATAATTGATGTACATCAAAGTAAAGTAATATTGGATGTGCATATTTTTTCTTTAAATAATAAATTATTTTTTACTATGGTAATAAATTAATTAATTCACTTACTCATTTCTCATAATTTAGTAGGTTGGTAGTAAAATAGTTAAAGCACTTAATAAGTGAGTATCATAATTTATTGCCATAATAATAAATTAATATTGGATGTGCAATATTTTCCTATGAACAATAAATTATGTAGGTAAATCTCATAATTTATTAGTATGGAAATAAATTAATATTCGATGTCCAATATTTCTATTTAAATAATAATTTACACTAATAATGAATTAATTAAATCACTTAGGTAGATCGTATAATTTATTAAGATGGTAATAAATTAATTTTAGATGTGCGACATTTTTCTACAAAGAATGAACTATTTATTACCATAGTAACAGATGAATTAATTAAGCCATTTAGGTAAGTGTCATAATTTATTAGGATGGTAGTGAATTAATTAAAGCATGTAAGTAAATATCATAATTTATTAACATCATAATAAATAAATATTAGATGTGCAATATTTTTTTAAATAATAAATTATTTATTACAATATTAGTAAATTAATTAAATCACAAATACAAATATCATAATGTAATTAACATATACATATCAAAATATATAAGGGGGGTAACCTTACCCCTTCACCGAAGTGGTGATTATATCCCCACTTCGGTGTTACCAAACACCAAAAAGTGCCTGAAGTGAGATTTTCCATATATCTACTTCAACCATCCAAACACAGGAAGTGGTCTCGGAAGTCCAGTTTTCAGCTTCAACCAAACACACGGAAGTGGACATTTCCAGCTGAACTGCTCACTTCCACCGAAATTGTCACTTCCAGACTTCCACCACTTCAGCAATACACTTCCGAACCAAACGGCCCCATAGCATATATTTGTGTTCTTTACGTTATTTTCTCAAGATTAGAAGTACAAACTTTGGGAAACAATTAATGCACAAACATTGAGAAAAATGTGCTTCTTTCAAATTAGCCAATTAACATTTGGTCTTTGCAAAATAATAATAATAATAATAATAATAATAATAATAATAATAATAATAATAATTTTTATACTAGGACTATAATATTTTATCAAGATAACAATATTTCATTTCCATTCAAAAAATACTCTTGTAGTTATTTTTTTCATCTATATGATTTTACAACTCATTAAGTTTCTCAAGAAATATATTCAAATGAAAATTTGCTTCTTTTATATATGTCAGAATCTAATGAAGTGATTTAAAGTGTGTAGATTGTTTTAAAAATACACAAAAAATCTAACTAAATGTTTTTTTTATATCAAATCAATATGCTAATTAAATAACAAAATAAAAAATGAATAATTTCTTAGATACAAAATAATTATGTCAAATGCTTAAATTATGTATATTACTCATTACTCAAAATTTTTTAACTGATTGTAATTATTTAACTTTGATTGCTTCATTATTAAAATGCTGAAGTAACTAATCATGACTTTCTAATTCTTTCTAAATAATCTAGAAGGTCTGTTATTTCTTGGTGCTTGCAAAAAAAATATTATATGTATGTGTATTGAATTTTGCCATTTTTAAGTGACAAAAGAATGGTCTAATAAATATTTATTAGCCACGTTTTAATTTCCTTTATTGAATTTTCTATCCAATATTTTAAAAAAAATTCAGTTTATTAACCAAAAAAATTACAAAGACAAATAATGATATTATATTTTAATTACTTAAAAATATCAAGCTAAACCCAACAAGGACCATCATATCAAAAGTCAAGGTCAAGGCTTCAATTTTCACCCATCATGAATCACATGCCATAATTTCTATTTTTATTTTTATTTTTATTTTTATTTTTTCTCTTTTATATTCCGTAAAATTGGGGAAAAAAAGACAAAATTCAAAGTCCGAATTTGACTGATCATGAGTTTTGAAGTGGACCAACAAATGGTTTTTTTCAATTTATGTCTATCAAGATAATTATTTAACATATATCACTGTAAAACAGAACCGGTCCTATATATAAGTGACCAAAGTCTATATCTAGGGTCCACAATATTTGAGGGCCCAAATTTTTATTTTTTGTTTTTAAATTATATTTAATATTTTCATTATTATTATCTTATAGATAGTTATATATTTACAATCTTCAAAAAATTTAACTATTTGTTAAAGTATAAAAATTAATTTATGATAATATCAATATACAATAAATTTTGTAGTATTACAGAGACCGACAATTTTGGAAGCCCCATAATTTATTTTTTAAATTATATTTAAAATTATTATTTACTTTATCTTATCACATAGTTGTAATTTTCAAATTTTCAAGTGTTTTAAACCATAAAACTTAATTTATAGTACTTATGCAATAAATTTAGCTTCATACTAACACCCCACAATTTTTTGGGACTCTCAATTTATGTCTTTATAAAAATTTATATTTACTATTATTCTATTCATATAATTATAATTTTAAAAATTTGAAGTGTATTTTAAACTATATAAATTAATTTATGATAATATCAATATACAATAAATTTAGTAGGATTCCAAGATTTTAAAAGACCCCATAATTCATGTTTTTATTTAAAAATTATATTTTTAAGATTTTCATTTATTTATTATTATCCTAGTCATGAAATATTATCCTGTGTTTTTTATGCACCACAAAAGATGATATCATATTTCTAGTTTTTTCTTCATATCAATATTTTATTTATTATAATTATTGACAAAGATTTAATTTTTAGTTTTGTTATGTAGTTATAATATAATAAAAATAATTAAAAAAAATTACTATGATATTCCCTAGAACCCTATGTTCACTAAGACAGACCCTACTGTGAAACAAGGGTAAAATGATTTGAGATGTGTGGACATTTCCTAGTTAAGGTGAGGTAGCATTTACAATAACTAATAGTTCCTAATTTTATCAATAATTCTTCTATATTTTTTGTAAACAATAAATTAATTTTTTAATTTTTGTAAGTAAGAAAGTGTCCTTATTTCTTTTTATTTTCTTTTCTCATATCTCTCTTCATTTTTTTTTGTTCTTGTTTTTGCTTATATTAAGTATTTACAATTATGCTTTGTTAATGTTTTTCTTATTCTTCTTATAATCTTATGTTAATTGTAGAATTTCATTAACAATCCATGTTGTTCTTACATGAATTACAGTGGCAGAAGGGAAAAAAAGAAATAAGAAAAATAAGAGTAAATCTAACAAAGTTGTAGGTTTAACCATGATGGGTTGGAACCATTGGTGGTTCTATGGGTGCATGTTTGATTCGCCGAAATAGAGACTGAATTGACTGAAGTGAGAGCTGATGTGATACTTCCACTTATTTGGTTCACCGAAGTAGAGCCGAAGTGAGGAAGTGATCACTTTCAAAACCTCTCACTTCACTCTTTGACTTCGGGATTTATTTTTCCGAAGTGGCACTTCGGCATTCTACTCCACCAATTTTGTATGTTTTTATATATCTTTTAAATTTTTTTCTAATTTATTTAATTTTTTATTTTTATTGTTTTTGTTTTATTTTATTATTTTTTTCATTTTTAATTTTTTTTTATTTTTGCAAAATTTTAATTAAAAAAATTTACATTACACCAAATATAATAAATAATTTATTTATAAACCTTATTTTCATTTTTTTCACTTTTAACAAAAACAAAAAAAAATTCATAATTTAATATTTCCCTCAACCAAACACATAGAACTAAAACTTCTAAATAAAAATTTCACTTCAATCGAAATCACACTTCCAGACTTCTATCACTTCGGTGGACCACTTCCGAACCAAACACACCTTAAGTGTTTAAATAATAAAAGAATATGACCAACTAAGGAATAAATATGAGTTGATGGGTTTAACAAGATAAATTAAGAGATATTGACCAGTTAGTCACTCCAATAGATTAGGTAATGAAAGAATATGAATGAAAAATGCATTAGCAAACTTTTTTAAAATTTTAAAAGTATATATATATATATATAGGGAAAATTACTGTTCACCCATCGGGAATTTCAATACTGGCCAAAAACCCCCTCCTACTTTTGCACACCCCGGACAGCCCCTCCGTTATAGTTTGGTTCCCTTCTACCCCCCGTCTGTCACATGAAATGGATCCGTGTTATGAAAATCCTTTTTTGCCCCTGCAAATGGTGGGAAAAAACCCCACCCGATCACATCATGTCATATCTGACCTTTATGCATACATTTGTGAGTTTTTTTCCCTGATGGTTTCTTGTTCTCATAGAAAGTTTAGAAGGCGAATTACATATTTTCATTCTTGTTCTCATTTTCCTTCTGCTCATTTGGTTTTTCGATTTGAATTCTTCCGGTCACCCTATATTATGGACAATTTTTGTGCCATTCCTAGATACAACGGGGAGGACGAGTGCTGACGTTCACCGCGTCGACTGAATGGGAGTCAGTGTTAGCTGAGATATGTGAGCGCTGGGGTCTCGATGTTTCTCGCGTGAGGGTGAAGTTCATCACACCCGATGGACATAATACGGTATGCCCAATCGAGAACGAGGTCGACTTCCAACGCATGTGTCATGTGTTCTCCATCCTCAAAGGCGGTGTAGTCGATACGGTTGTCGAGATTGATGACGTGCCACCGCAGCCTACTGAAAACGAGTTATTGTCGTGGTAATGCGTTGCTCTGAAACAATTATGCAGTTGTATGTCAGTGTAAAATACACTGTCTGCAGTTTGATATCGTCGTCTGTGTTTAACATTCGCGGTCACCGTTTAGTCTGGTAGAATCCTGTGTAAGCTAACGAATGTAAATATCATTATCTCGGTTTAAATACTATTGTCTATGCTTTTCTTCTTCGATCTTTAGTTCATTAGTCTTCTGTTTACGCCGATGTGGTTGTGTTTAAATATTCATATATTCGCGTAAATTTGTTTGTGCAGGTTCAAGTTGATGCGCATGTTATGCACTCGCCGTGAGCAAGCGAACAAATGGGAGACTTTCTTATGCCCGGACATACATTCAAAGGTTGAGATGCTTGTTCAGGATAGCGGAAGTCTTCACGTTGCTCGCTGTGTCACTGATCGTTACGAAGTGATTGACCAGTGCAGTAACTCTGTAGACCTTGCTAGTAAAACTTGCTCATGTCGCAGATGGCAAGTTTATGGCATCCCCTGCAAACACGCTTGCGTTGTGATAATGCAGACGGACATCAATGTTCATCGTTTTGTTAGTGATCACTTCACCGTTGACACTTACAAGCTGGCGTATAAGGAAGCTATATTTCCCATACCCGACAATAAGAGGCCCACGGACAACAATCACGATTTGCTTTTTCGGCCGCTTGTGACGAGAAGGCAACCTGGGCGTCCTAGGCGAAGGAGGATCGAGTCGCAAGCGTTTGATGTCCGCCAGTTACATTGCAGCCGCTGCCACGCGTCTGGTCACAATCGCAGAACTTGCAAAGAAACTGTCGCTGAGTAGGCTTCGTAAAAATATAATCTTTAAAAATCACAAATTTATTTGGTTATGAAGCCCTGATATTTAAACAGAGAATAAACGAATTTCGTTGTCTGCGTTGAATTTTTAATCGAAAAAACCTAATGTTAAAGGGTGACACATTTAAACAGTCACACACTCAACCAAGCGTTCGCAGTGAATGTTAAACGGATAATCTTGGTAATAAACGGTAACCAATAAACGGCGAGTTTTACACATCTTGGGCGAAATGTTTAACAGAGACGCTGTATGGTACACATAGTGGTTACAATGTTACACATAATGATTGACATTTGCACAGTACAGTGTGACTTTAAAGTATGAATTGACTCTAAATTAATGACGAGAAAAAGTAAATAGAGTGACCATTCAGTGCGAATGCGAATTCATTACTATTTAGTACAATTAAATTTGAATTCAAATTTCACACGTAAGCGTCAATGCACGGAGTACGTTAGGCGAACTTGCGACCCCTAGACTCCTATTTAAACAATAAATGGAAACCAGTGGCACATCCACATATTACACACAGAGCAAAAAGTATGTACAAGTCCCTTCTCAACGAGCTTTGCCAGAGAACACGCCGGCCGTCGCCGGAGTACTCAACTGTCAGAGAGGGCCCCGAGTACATCCCCGCCTTCGTGGCCACGGTGTCGGTTGATGGGACCACTTACTACAGTCCTTATCCTGCGACAACAGCGAAGGACGCCCAGAACACTACAGCCGAGGTGGCGTACAGTGACTTCCGCCCTCCATACCCTGGCAGGATGAATACGCCTCCCGCTGCTGCCGCCTTCCTTGCCGGGCCTTCCACCGCAGCGCCTTCAGATGCAGCGCCTCCACTCGCCCCCGAGCACTCCAACAACGAAGAGTTGGAGTGCATTCTAAATGACATGCTCGTCGAGCTTGAGAAGAAGGAAGTAGTCCTCTCCGAAAAACTCGACCGAGTAAGAACCCGCAAGGCCCCACTCGAGAAGCTGCTCCAGGGCCTGAAGGCCAAATGAAGGTGTGGACGTGGCAATTTTTGATAAATAATGTTGTTTTCAGATTGTAGATGTATAATGTAGTGTGTCCACACTAGTCGTAATAGAACTCTGTTTGAATGGAAAATTTTTGAAGGGAACGAAATTTGTTACACTGTAATGTTTGATCTTTAAACCGAGACGTTTATTTAAAAAGCATAGACATTTGTAAAGGGGTGACAAAAATATTAAAAAAGCGGGATCGTTTGTAAACAGTGACAATAGTATTTACACAGAGTCCTCGATGTGTAAACAAGACAACCCAAACATACACACCGAATGTTAAAGGGAGACACATGGTAATAATTTGGGCCACGTAATGTTAATATGAGAGAACGCTCGTTCCCAATCGTGGATAGTTAAACGCGGGGATCGATTGTTAAACGGTAACGAGTAGGGGCAAGTGATGACGGTTATATTTAAACAATGAAGACGAGTTTTGCACAGTGAACATTATAGACTAAAGACCGTCATTGATAATTACAGACTTTACTAAAAACTAGAAAATTTACGTTGGAAAATACTGAAACGTCGCGTGGGCATAAATAGAATTAAATTTAAGCTAATTACGATATAACGTAATCAGGGCAACCATACAATGTGAATTTATTATTAATAACTCCAATTTAATGTTGATATGCGAATCGGTCAAGCGTGAACGTAACCGATGCCATTTACTATATGCTTTACTATATTCCATTTATTTCACCGAAAACCAATGTCTTTTTTATAAGAGTTATGTTTGTATGTACACATCAAGCCAGAACAAGATACACACGCAGATATTGTCCACATCCTACAACAATGTTTAAGTCACGTCTAGCTGAATTTCTGCCAGAAGACACAACGCCCCTCGCCGGAGTACGCCATTCTCCGGGAAGGCCCAGACAACAACCCCGTCTTTCTGGCCACGGTGACGATCAACGGGACCCCTTTCTTCGGTGCTTCCTCTGCGGAAAGTGCCGAGCAGGGGCAGAACATCACTGCCAAGGTGGCGTTCAAGCAGTTGTGTCCTTCATGCAGTATGGAGATGACCAAGTCCCTGGTGGATGACGATGACGTATCCGACGCAGGTACTTCATACTGTAAGACTTATCAGTTGAGTGTTAGCAAACGGCCAGCTTCCATACGTAATCCTTGAACTCTCCATTGCAGGGTCTTCACGACGCGTCGGGGATTACTCCAGTGGTGAAGAGTTGGGGTGGGTTTTCGAACACCTGGTCCGTGCACTAAACGCAAAACTTGTAGGAATAAAAGATCGAAAGGCATGTGTACGAAAGCTGCTCCAAGATTTGAATGACAAGAAGAGGATGGAGTGAAATATTATGTTCGAGGTTGTTGTCAATTTTTACATTGAATCATCTAAATGGAGTCGTCTTTATTTAAATCGAGTCGTCTGAATTCATACATAGTAATTGATATTTAAACAGCGTAATCTATATTTAAACACATAACACTAATTGGTAAAGGTTATTACTAACCACTTGCATCAAAAAACAGTATCAATTACTTTCACCATTAATTTTGAAAACTAAAGTCAGTGTCATGTCTATTTAAAATTTATGCCATTTCCGTGTCGATAAGCTTAAGTTATGAAAACTTGTTTAGCAAATATTAACACGTGAAATGAAATATCAAACGGAGCCTCTTACAGTCACACGGGGGATCCTAAAAATAAATTACACCAAGTATAATTAAACAGAGACAACGACGTTTAAACGGATACTACAACATTTTTGCAGGCGTTTAGATTACAACGTTTACACCGACTGTTAACTAGAGACAATTACCATCAACGCACAGCTAATATGTTTAAGTTAAGATAATAAATTAAATTAACTTATTTGTTTGTCAATGACTGCTACGTAACAATACCAACATGAAATGTGTTACCCGTCCTCAAATAGTTAAACGGATGGTTCATTAGTTAAGCGGAAAGTCTTAATGTTAATGGGCGACACCCGAAGTTAAACTGATGGAAGCAATTTTGAGTAATACAAGCATTCGATGGAGTCTAGCAAGTTAGCATTTGGAAACTGTGCATTGATTAACCCGTCAGTGCAATTTACTATTATGTGTTACAATTAAATTTGGTTTTGGAATTCAAACATCAAATTTATTGGCGTCAGACTCGAGAAACAGTTGAAACATCCGTTGAATACATTTGTATTTAAAGAAGGAGTAAACCCAGAACCGAGTACTCCACCACCAGGGAAGGCCCACAGGGAGCCCCCGCTTTTGTGGCCACGGTCATGGTGGATGGGACCACTTTTTCCAGCCGTAGACCCAAGAGAATCGAGGAGGAAACCCAGAACATTGCTGCCCTTGTGGCGTTCTATGAGCTCTGTCCTTCGCATCTTAGGACGAGGAATACATCTCCCGCTGATGCCGTTGGTGTCACAACTGGAGGTACTGCACATCGTACGGTTTATCTATGCGTGTTTAGAAATATTTCTCTAAATCGTTCAGTTCTTCATTACAGGGCTGATGACCTATCCCCGGCAGTGGTTTCTGGAAGATTTGGTCCAGGATCTGATGGAAAAAGCAGCATCTCTCTCCGCAGAGCTCGATCGAGTGGTATCCCATAAGAGGGATGTAGAGAGGCTGCTCCGGTAAGCGAAAATGTATAAAATGACAAAATGACCTTTTTGTCATGTTTAGTGTTGTTTTCAGTTATCAAATAAGAACTTTGCTTGATTATGGGGCGTTCTCTCATTCCGAAATTTTAAGTTCGTTGTTATTCTTTGATAAATGTTAAACGTGGAGGACGCATGTTTAACAGACACGCTGAACTTTAAATGGCAAGCCATATATCTTAAGCAATTGCTAACCCATTGCTACACATGACATGTACCATTTAAATGGAAACAGTCGCAAGTAAACAATATCACAAAACGTTACGTGTAAAATCGTAATCTTAAACGGGAATGGTAATCCTATATTTTAAACGGAGACAACAACACGTACTGGGTGACACACTTTAACAAAAAAATTCCGTCCTTACGTATCCATAGCGCAGTTGATGAAGACACTTTAAATGTTACGTACAATAGGGTCTCTTACCTTTAAAAACAAACAGCGGAAGTAGAATAGGGTCTCTTACCTTTAACAACAGCCGCCATATGTTAAACAGGGATAGAGAGAGATAAACGTCCACCATTAATATCTAAACGGGAAGTATGTGATCAACCAGATACCCTTGGTGTTAACCGGGAACGGTGAATCGTAATCTTAAATGTTTACTGTAATATTAAACATGTAACGACAAAAGATAAAGAGAGAATGACTTTCTTACCTGACAATTCCATATGTTAGACGGAGACAACAACACGTAGACACTTTAACAAAAAAATTCCGTGCTTACGGATCCATAGCGCAGTTGATGAAGACATTCAAAAAGTTATGTATAATAGGGTCTATTACCTTTAAAAACAGTCAACTCAAGTAGAATAAAGTCTCTTACCTTTAACAACAGCCGCCATATGTTAAACAGGGACATAGAGAGTTAAACGTCAAAAATTAATATCTAAGCGGGGAGTATGTGAACAACCAGTTACCCCTGGTGTTAAACGGGGACGGTGTACAATGCACGGAGATCCGTATTGTTAAAGTGTAACACAATGTTTTAATAGTGGCGGCGTCATTTTTTGACAGATGTACTTCATTTTATAAAGCAGCGATGACTCTCAAATGGTACCATGGAATGTAAAGCAAAAGATCATTGAATCTGAAACAATAACGAACATTACTAAATGTACATTGAAATTTCTGCCATGTCACTGGCAAAAAATGAATTGAATCAATTGAATTGAAAACAATATCGACAAAACTGTTTTACATTTGATAAAAAATGCCGGTGCTTAAGAATATTACTTCCCCATAGCTGGAGCCATCCCTCGTTGCTTGATGCCGGATGCGCGTCCTTCCTTAAGTATGTGAGCAGCGTACTTTAATCTCAGATAGGGGACGTCCGTGTGCGGTATCCGTAGCTTTTCACCGCAGAGTAATTGCTCGATAAACCGCATCACGTACACGGCGCAATCGACGAGTGCCCTTTTTTGACGCGGTGTTTCGTCATCGTGAACAAGCGGGTGCTGCGCGGTCACCGTCATACCGTACTCCATTTCGAGACAGGTGTCGAATAGTTCCTGCTATCGAATTATACAACTCGATGTTACAATAGCAAGCATCTATGGCAATTGAAATCTATATAGCAGAGAGCTTACCATTGCTACCGTGTCTCTATCATACTCTTCACTTTGGCATGAGGTGTAATGCCTGTACTCTTTCTTGTTATTATCGAGCACCAAGACGTGGAAGTGGCCATTCAAGATTATGGGAAGGATGATGATGTCAACGTCATTGATGACTTTTTTGGCATCTCCGATCATATAGCCAAAGTCGTCTCATGTGAGTCTTCCACCTTTGACATAAACAACGGCAGTGGTCAAGTGATGGATTCGCGCTTCTTATGAGGATATGGTATTCTCGTAAGTGTGTCTTGTACGATGCACACGAAGGCGTCCAACACATCATCTATCACCATCTGTTTCCCGTCGATCAGTACGAATAGGTTGGCCCGGGTGGTGCTGACATAATCATTCTTCCAAACGACGGAACTGCAGTTAAACAGCAACAGATGTGATTGATTACTAACACGTCGACGTTAAGTGGGAACAACACATACGTAAATGATAATGTATACTGTTAAACAGTAATGCCGTAAGTTAAACGGTAAATCACTAGGTTAAATGGTAACGGCTATAATTAATAGGAAACACAACAACGTAAATGGGATGATCTATATTTAAACACTAATATCTACACTATCATACTTACTCGTCTATGGGGAAGTTGAGGAAGATCTTGATCAACTCCTTCTCAAAAACGTCGAGGCGCGATTGACCAGCGTATTTTTTCTTCGCCGGAACGAAGTCTTTCCGAACTTATTGATATTGTTGGTTGGCAAGGGTCACTGCTTTCGTTCTGTTCTCGGTGACATTCTCTTGGCCCCCGTTAACAGCTTTATTGGGATCATCCTTAGATGCTTCTTGATGTTACGGGATCGCGCCTACACTGGATGAGGCACTGTCGGCCGACTGTTCCTCCGTGGGCATGAGTTCCTTCGTAATAGAGGCAACGGTCTTGTCAACCGCGGCCAAGGCAATCTCATCAAGAGGAGGCACACCCTCGGATGGTTCTTCTTCTTCAGGGATAGTGGCCACCACCCTCGATGCGCCATTGTCGGCCGCGGCCGCCGGCTCCACCGGGACGGGGATTTCGGAGGCTTCCGTAGACGCATCATTGCCAACGGGGTCGACGATCTCCTCCACCGCAACGGTGAAGTCATCAATTGCAGCGGTCTCAACAATAGCATCAGCCGCCGGTGGTGCTGCCGTTGTTTCCTCGTCGGCCGGTGGTGGACACACAGGCGGCATTATTGTCTTCGCCTTTTGTGCAAGCCTCTTCAAATGTGGTCTTTTCAAACGTGGCCGTCTTGGAATGGCCTTCACGACGAAGTAGTCGTTGCCAAATTCCGACGCCTCATTCGTCCAGGGCACGTCATGTATTTGTCCTGACGGTGCAGCCGTTTGAAACCTTGCCTCAAATGCCTCAACCCGAGCGACAAGCTGCGGGAAAGCGTTCATCATCACCTGGCACGCCTGCAAAAAGGCTGTAGTGACGTCGTCGCCTAATGCCGTCGGTGGGGCTGCCGCGGTCTGGGGGACTGTGGCGATCGGGGGGACTGTCGTTGTTGCGGCCAGGACGGGTGTTGCCATTGGGCGGGGTAGGTGAGGGCCTATCCAACGCCGAGGGTTGCGTGTTAGGCTGGAAGTGGAGGAACGATGTCGGCGAGAACGGAAGGAAGGGGCTGGCCTCTCCTCTTGCTGTTGTGCAAGTGGTTCCCGCGCAACAGCATCCCTCCGCCAATTGGCCCGAATAAAAGTCTCCTCCTCAGCATTCGCCGGGACCAGCTCAGGAAACTAACATATATAAAAAAAACAATCTCAGCCAAATCATTCAATTTGATCCAAAACAAACGTTTTTAAATATTTGACATATATACGTAAACGATATGGCACACATTTAAACGGAGCATAACACAGGTTAAGCGAATACACCATGCATTAAACACAAACTACCGTTCTTAAGCAGTGAAGACTATAATTAAACATTAACTTCTCTTTTTAAACACATTGTTCCTGATTTATTTCCTCTTTTCCTTCGAGAGCTGACCAACTGGTTTCTATCGTCACATGCTTCCGGTAAGTACTTTCACAGTAGCACAGTACCCTTGGGGTCTTGCCGAAACGGACTTTCTTGCCGGTTCCGGTCACCTCGTAAAACCAGATGGTCAGCGTAATCGAGCAACCCTTAATATACCCCGTGTTTACCATCCCCCCTCGCATCTGCCTTGTACTCGAATGGTGGCTTGTGGAACGTCCTCCATAAGCCATTTGTGCGTTGCCTGCGCCCATGCGTACCACCCCATGCCATGCAGATCGTCGACATAATCAACGATCCAAGTGGGCACCGAGTATGAGGTATTCAGGAAGAAGATTGTACCCATGAGGTTCGCCATCAAGAGTTTCACAAAATCCTCATCTCCCCAACTCTGTCCAACAAGACGCTGAAGAGTGCTCCTAATGGCGTCTCTGTGTCTCTTGTAGCTTTTCGATAAATATCTCCCTTCGAAAGCTGACGGTGTCTTCTTCTTCTTAAACAGGACCGCGTCTCCGTCGCAGCGCAGACCCAGAACGAGAGCCATATCCTCAGGCCTGAAGCTCAGGAGGCTCGCCCCGGTCCGGAATTTATTGGTGCGACCATCGTACCTCTGCAGAAGTGAATCAAGAAGGGCCCTCTCTTGGAATACAGCTTCCACCTCAGTGAATGCCGCAAACGGTGTCCTTCGAATGATCTCTCAATGTCGAGAGGTCATGTGGACTTTCAATTCGGCCAGGGTCTCCACCACCGGTGTCAAGTAGCATCTCCCGTTGACTAGGTTTACCGCCATAATCACAAGACTGCAACAATGACAACACTTGTTAAACAGATACCTCAACTGTTACACAGAGACAAAAGGTTTTACACGAAAAGCTCAATGCTTAAACAGAGATATGCACCGTTAAACGGAGACAAAATATTTTAAACAACAACTCATTCATTACACGAAAACCTCTTTTACAAACTGCAACCATATCAAATGGAAGGGGAAACGCACTTAGGTGGTGTTTTTGGCTATTAGGCGTAGATTATATAAAATAGCTTAGTAGATAAGTTTTCAGGGTATCAACCAACAAATTATGGTTGAAATCTCTATAGTTAAATAATCCTTCCATTATGGTCCGAATCCCTTTTTTGTTTTTTTTTTATTATCTTTTGTTCACTGATATAGTCCTCTCCCTAATGGCCATTAGGTTTTCCGTTAAGGTTGCAATCATGGCATTAAAATAATATTAAAATATTATTAAAAATTCTAAAATTGATAAAATTATTAAAATGTTTAATTCTAAAAATATTTAGCATAAATAATTTAATAAATGACAATGTAAAAAGAATAAATATTCATTTATTTTATGAAATGATTTCTGTAATTATACAACAATAAGTTATATACCACAAAAAATTATGTTCTTATTTATTTATCATAATTAAGCTTTAATGAGTAGCTACGAAATTAATAAGATAAATTAGACTATAAATTATTTTGTGATATATATCTCATTATTATATAATGATATGTGCATAATATGCTTGAATTATGCAATATAAATGAACACACATTGCTTGTCTTTTACATAATTTGCTTTATTTTAGTGTTAACCTAGAATTTCGTGCTAAATTGGGTATATTAAATAAGAGGCTTTATGACAAAAAAAAAAAAAGAAGTTAAAATCAATGCAAGTATGAGAGAAATGAATGCAAAAGAGCAATTCTAGAGAAAAGCACGGCCTCAACACATACATGTTTAGGCATGTTGAACAACTGATTAAAGAACTTGAAGACAACTCTCTTCATCGGTTTGTTGCCCAAAGCATGGGCATGCTTTTTAGGTATGCAGATCTGTAGATGCCATTCATTCAAAATGAGTCCAAGCACAGCCAAAGACAAACATGGGTCAAACACACCCTCAAGCGCGGTAGTGCGCTACCCCGTAACTCACAAAATAATACCTGAAAGTTAGGTTTTTGAGAATAATTTTTGGTAATATCTCAGAAGGACTGTTAGGGTTTCAATCAGAGATCAAGAATGGCTAAATCATGCTGAGCGAATGCGACTCTTACAGTTATTTGGACTGCAAGTTGGGGGGCATCATCTTCATCCTCTCTTCAAGAAGTTTGAGTGGGGTTTTTCATTATGACTATAATCTTTCCTCTTGTTATAGATTGTATTGGGATCTCCTGTAATATGAGAGGCTAAACCTTTAGCAATACCTCAAACCATGAACCTTGATGATGATTTATAGTTGAGATATTGACACATTGATTATTTTGCGAATCATCAATGTGTTCTTCATACTTGTGATTGTGTGTTTAATTGCCCAATTGCATACTTGAATTACATTATTATGCTTGAGAAATTCATTATACTAGGTCTAGACATTGATGATGAGGGTCAAGTGCACACCTATAGATAAAGTGTAAGATGAACCTTCCGGATTAAAATAAAATCTAATATTGGGCTTCAAAAAGCATTAATGCAATCATAGGGTGATAGTATTGTTATATGGGATTAGAGTTAGTTTTCTGGACCAAAGGGACTATACTACTTTAAGAAACTCCATGTTTGTAGAACTCTCAACATAAAATCAATGTAGGGAATCAATTACAAGTGAATCTCAAGGGGATTGATGTCTGGGGTACTATTTCATCTCATCATTTTATCTTGAATCAACCATCTTGTTAATTTTTCTAATCTTCAAATTGCACAATTAGGGGTTAGCATCAACATTTGATTTTATCGACTAGATGACAAGGAGTAAACTTGTACTAGGAGCGTTGGTCTCTTTGAATTCGACTATGGGACCTTCATGTACACTTTACTATTTTTCTAATTTAATATAATTAAAAATTTCATTTAATAAATATATATAAATATAAAATAAAATCAGATCCCTTGAAATTGTCATTTATTAAATTATTATTTTATGTTAAATATATTGAAATTTTAGTAAAATTTTCATTTTTTTTTTGGAATTTTAATAATATTTTAATATTATTTAATATCAAGTCAATAACCCTAAGGGAAAACCTAATGGCCCTTAGGGAGGGACCGATGTTTTTTCAAAACAAACAACAAAGGGATTTTTCCTGCCGACAAAAACTAATATTAGAGGGACAAAATAGATATCTCTATAATACAATGATCATTTTGGTGATTATGCCTACATATAAACAAGAACTATAATAACGATGGATTAAGAAATGATTGATTAACTAGTGCTTAAACTGATCTAACAGGTAATAGACGAATTATATAAACAACTAATGAATAAATAAGAGTTAATAGGTCTAACAGAGATGGAATGAGAAATGGTTGAGCAATCAGTTGCTTCTTCTCTTGATTAAAAACTCTAACTTTGCTTGAAATTCAAGCTTTCAAACAAAACATGAGCTCATATCAATAGCTTGAAATATATAAATTTATAATAATTTATATAATTTGAATTTTATCCTTAATTAACAATAAAAATAAAAATATATAAAAGATTTTAATTTCAGGTTAAATTGATCACCACTCGAATTTTGTAAACTAAAACCAAGTCCAGCTCAAATAAATTTTTTCAAGTCAATTTGGAGCTCAAGTTTAGCTCGAACTAGGCATTACCGGATCAAACTAAGCTAATTTACAATAGAGATATCCACCTATCTTTAAAGTCTACCAACTCAAAATTTCCAAAGAAAGAATTTGATATAACATTTAAAATTATGCTACTTCCTAATTCTTTCAAAATAATCTAGAAGGTGTGATTTCTTCAAGCAGAACCTAAATGTATCCAAGTGTCAACAAATTTGATTAATTTGTCCAAAAGCTTACAAACAAATATTATGTGAGTGCATTTAATTTTACCATTCTTCAAGTGGCCAAAAGAAAAAGTTCTCTCCTAGATATTTACTAACCATCATTTGCTTCATTATAATTCTTTATCTAATATTTTTAAAAAATAATAAATTTCATTTTACTAGCAAAAAAAAATTAACAAGGGGCCAGGGCAAAGGCCATGCAGAAACATTAGACTTTCAAAGGCCATGCATAAAACGTCAACATAGACTTTCAACACTCATCACCACATGAATCACAAGCCATAATTTTTCCTTACATATTGTTTGTTTTCTTTTCCAATCCATTGGAAAAAAAAAAAATTCAAACACTAACTTTGACTAATAGAAAGTTTTCAAGATGACAAAATAATCTCTTTTGTTTTATAAAATGAATATATCTAGTGCTTTAGGTTCTGTTTGAAGAAAGTAAGTAATAATAATAGGAGTATTATTATAACTTTTTGTAATTCCAAAAAAGTCCCTCTCAAGTTTGGTTATTCTCAAAATATCCTTGTAATTTTTAATATTCATTTAATATATAATTTTGTTATTAGTTTTTTTTTTGTTAGTTAGCACGGTTTGTTCTAGGTTAAAGTGATGAAAATATCTCTCAACTTGATGCAATGCTTTTTAAACGGAAACACATACTATTAAATGGAATGTAAAACACAAAACATTAATAATATTTATTAAACAAAAAAGTGATATATTAATTGAAAACTTATGTGTTTACATAAGTAAACATGTAACAGTAAATGAGAAATATATTTAGTAAGCGAAAAGTATATTTTATAAGCACAATAAAATTTAAATTTTAAATAAAATAAACTAATAGAGTGAGCTACAAAGATAAAAAAGAAATTGAACTTAAAAAATCTCTTTGAAATATCCAAACGACAAAATGAGTGATTGAGAAATTTCCAAACTTTCAAGTACTAAAAAATAATTTTGCCTCATAACTGGTCCGGAAAAAAAAGACAAGTATGCAGTTCACATCACTAATACCACCAACACCTTATTTTTTTTATGATGCCCATGCTACCTTCATAGCCGCCACCCCATTATTAAATATCCATTTCAAATAAATAAATAAATAAATAAATGGTGTTATTTACTCACGCCCTTCATCCTCATGAGAAACGTTGCATAACTTGGAAGTTCCAAAGAACCTTCTCTCTCTCTCTTTAGATATAGATATATATATATATATATATATCTATATATACACACAGACCCACCATTGTTGCTTAAGTGAAGAGATAGAGTGTTCTTCACCTTCTTGTTGTTGATATTTGCTGAAGTGAAGAAGTATATATATAGAGTGATCTTCATCTTCTTGTTGTTAATATATATATATATATATTGAGAGGGAGAGAGATGAAACCATTGATGAAGGTGGAGAGGAAGGTATTGGAGAGGAAGAGGAGGTTACAAATGAAGGCCTTGTGCCTTCAACTTAACTCTCTCATACCAAATGATAACAAGAACTCTTCTTCTTCTTCTTCAAAGGTATGTTTTTGCCTTTTAATTTCCTTTTTCTTTTTATATTAATAATTTACGTGCAAACATTTTTATCATAAATATAGATTGGCTGTGTCATGATGAACTTAAGCTATGTTTTTGCTTTTTGTCCCTTTTTTTTTTTGTTAATAATTTATGTGCAAACAATTTTATCATAAATAATTAAATATTTTTATGGTAAATATTTTAAAATTTTGAGCAAGTTTGGGAAGGTTGGCTTAAATTTATTTTGGCTGGCATAATAATTTTTTTAATTAATGTTTTTTGCTTTTTAATTAATTTAAAAATATTTTAAAAAGGGCAAAACAAAACTCCACGTGATTTTATTGGCATCAACATCACCTAGGAAGCCAGGCGCTCTGCCTGCCAAGTGTCTCATCTAACACCTTATTTTATTAAATTTTAACAAATATATCATTGAGACTTCCAAAGCAGACAAACTAAACAAACATTTTTATTTTGTTTTTATAATTTTTTTTTTAATTTTATACCATTTATGGCAATTTCAATGTTTGGCTAGATTTAAATAATATTTTAAATAGATTCATATTTTCAAGTTGAATCCATCACAAATATCAATAAATCTAAGGGATTAATGAAATCTAATAAATCATCGCTTTGTTTAATCTTTATACTATAATAACCATTTTACCAACCGGTTGGTCCAAACATAAAAAATTCGGACCTCTTAAATAAATAATTTGAGATTGAATCTCCACGTGTGTGTATATATATATATATATATATATATATATGTGTGTGTATACACACGTGTCTCGCTTGAGACTAATTAAAAATTTATGATTCAAAACTAATTGATCAAAGACAAAAAGAAAATAACTATAGTAATTTACTAGCAATATAACCCTACCATACAAAAATTATATATAAAAAATTTTCATTTATTTTTTTATTAAAAATAAATGTGTATATATAATTTTACTAAAAAATAATAATTCTAATAGTTTCATATCATGCATTTCCATGCAGAGCTCATTGTCACAGCTACATCACTTGGATCAAGCAGCAAGATACATAAAGGAACTTAAAGAAAGAGTGGAAACGTTGAAGGAGATGAAGGAAATGAAAATAAATAATGAGAATAATAACAATAATAATGATAACATTAATAATATTACTAATATTAATGATATTAATGATAATGAAGATGAAGAGATGCCAGTGATTGAAGTAAGAAAAGTGGATTCCAATTTGGAAGTGGTTTTGGTGAGCAAGATGGATAAACAAGTGAAGTTTCATGAAGTCGTTAGGGTTTTGGGAGAAGAAGGTGCAGAGATTGACAATGCAAGCTTCTCAATTGTTGGTGATAAGATCTTCCACACTGTTCACTCAGAAGTAATTACTAAACTTTGTATTTCTTTTTTATTTAATACCTTATTTTGTTTCTAAAAAAAATTATTTATATATTTTTTCAGAAATTTTTGTATGATAGTGGAATATTATAAATTTTATATTTTTGTCAAAACATTTTCAACTGGTTTTTTCTTTGGGGAAAAAATTTTAATATTTTTCTCACAGAAATTATGTATTGGTTTTAAAACACTTTTATGGATTTTACATTTTGACCATGTAAAAATCAACATTTTCAACTGTTTTTTTCTTTTTCTGTTCATGTTATACTTATTGTGTGTGTCTATATATATGTGAAGGAAAAAATGATTTTCATTATGGTAAAAATTTAGAAAAATAAGTGCATAAATGGTTGAAATAAGTGTGATTAAATATCCTTTTTTTTTAATTTAAATTAATTTTCAGGTTAATTGCTCTGGAATGGATTTTAACTGTCCAGCCATGCTTGAGAAGCTGCAAGAATTGTTTTATAGAAGAGATATTTCATGCTCAAGTAGGATGCAAGAATGAAGAACAATTTTATTTTGTATTTTCCTTTTTCTTTTAAGGGTCAAAAATGAAAATAAGTGTAACTTTTGTATTATGTAAAACCAGAAGTAGTCAATATGAGGACTGAAAAAATTCATTCATTCTTTTTAAGCTTTGATTGGGAAAGTATAACAAGTTTCTTGTAGTCTCTATGATTGAAGGCCAAAATTTCTTATTATTAATATTATTATTATTTTTTTAATTTAAAAAAATAACAGACACATGCACTTTATATATATATATGATAGGTTTTTATTATTACTTTAATAACTAAAATTTTTAATTTATGTATTAATGTAAAAAGGGATTTTAAGGATACATGTTAATGATTCATCATTAATATAATTTAAATTACAAAATCACTGGTTCAAAATAATTAGTATGGATGTCCGTGCTTAATTATGCTACTACGAGTTTAATATAATGATGTGAATTGTTTAAAATATTAAAAAAATCACTTGACGAAAAAAATTTTTATATTCATACATATAATATTGTATATATTATATCATATTATATATTAAAAAGGAGAAAAATTAAAAAATAACAGAAACATACAAAATAATCACTATATCTATATATATTGAAAACAATGAGAAGCAATTAAAGCAAAATTTAGAAAAGTAAAAAATAACAAAAACAAATAAAAATGTTGCTATTAAATATATTATTATATATATGTAATATTATAATATATATATATATAAATAAAAAGCAATAAATCAATTTATTTCATTGTTCAGAAAAAATAAAAATAAACAACATAAATAAAAGCAAAATGCAAATAATCATGTCTATATCCATATATGTATGAAAATAATAAAAAATAAAATCAAATAAGAATACTATTTTTCATAAGTACATAATATTACTTTTCATAAAGTAAAAAATAATAAATTGATTTATTTATTTAATTGCTCAGTAACAATAAAAACAAATAACGAAAAAAAAATTAAAATACACAAAATTATGCCTATTATATAAAAGAACAATTAAAACCAATTAAAATAAAGGGGAAAAAATAAAAAGACAATAAAAACAAAAAAACTGTTATTATTAGTAATTATATAATACGGTGTAACATAATATCATTTTTTAAGTTATTATTAATACGATATACGTATTGAAAGAGGGAATGTGGGTGGTGTGGGGGCCACTCGAACTCAAATAATAATAACAATAATAATAAAAGCAAACCGATGAAAATCAAATAAATTTCAACATGGGAGGAATTTCAGTGATGTTAAGTAAAATTAATATATATATATATATATATGAAATTCATCAACTATATACGTACTTAGAAATCAATTCTACGGATATCTCTTTAACAACTGTTAAATTATCATCTAACTGCTGTTAGAGGTCCTTATTACCAATGCCTAGATGTGGACACGGTTCAGGAACTGCCGGTTCCGGTTCCTAAACTGCTGTTCCGGTTCAATGAAATCTTGAACCATAACCTAATAGCCTAGGTAAGGTTCTTGGCGATTTAGTTCCGGTTCCCGTTTCACGGCTCATACAGTTATGTTCTTTTTTTTTATTTCAGTTTTTGTTAAATCAAATAATCCAATATTTCAAATTAAAATGAACACTAATCATGCAATAAATAGAGAAAAAAATAAAATATTGTTTACAAAAGTACAAGAATTAATTTAATCCAATATTTTATAAAAAAATAAAAGTATTAATTCAAAACAATAATTTGCAAACAAAAAATACAAAGAGAAGAAGAAATAAAAAATAAAGACCTTGAATTTAATTATGTTAAGTTGTCTCGCATGTCCTCTAGGGGTATAGAGAAATCAAAGCCCACATAGTTCTTTTATTTTTATTATACATATTTCTCACATTTCAAAAATGTATAATTGCTTGCTTTATCATTAGAGGAGTTGGAACTGGAAGCCGCTGTTGTTGTACCAGAGCCATCATTTACCCACTCATCTGATGATGAATGTATAAGGTTATCTTGACTTCATAATCTAACTCTTTCCCAATCATTGAGATAAGTTTGCGCTTTCAATGATTCTGGAGCTAACCTCGATTGTCTTACATTTAAAATATTGCTTCAATTACTAAATGTCAACAGTTGAGGAGGGAACTGCAAGGAGTTGTTTAGCAATCTTGGCGATATATATGGCTTTTTTCATTAATTTTTTAAACTGATGAACCGCCGGTTCAATGGTTTTGAAATTTTAGAACCTGAAAAGAACCTTATATGAAGGTTTAGGTTAACGTTCCAGGACAATTACAGTTTTGTCGGTTCCGGGCCAGTTTTTTCGGATCCAGTTCTGGTTTGATTCCATTGTTTTAATTCAGAATGGCCACGTCTACCAACGCCCACATCTCTCCTCCTCCTTGTTACCAGGCTATTAGATGCCTTTCTCTCCATTGGAAGGCTCTATCACCATTATATCAAAATAGACAACTAATAATAAACATCAATATATTTATATTTTATGAACGTTTATAGAGAACCTGCATCTATATATATATTATGTCATTTTCTTAAGAACCCAAAAAAAAAATTAAAAAAAAAAAAAAAAATTCACTAACCATATAATATTACATTTTAATAACAAAAACCCTAGTATACAAAGTAGGAAAAATTAATTATAAGTTCCTATACGTTTCAAAACATCCCGATTAGTCCCTCTGACATTTGAATTTCGCTGTCAGTCATTTTTTTTAAGTTACATTCTCTTTTAGCCCCTTCGTCCAACTCGTCACCAAAGCATTTCTGCATAATACCAACTTTGCCCTTGGCTTTGGTGGGAAAAGGCCGGCCCTATCCTCGTCAATATTTTTAAAAAATTGTATCATCTGAAAGGGAAAACCAGACTTTTCAAGCAGCTTTTCACTCAACAATCATGTTTTTCGGATACTTTAAATGAGATCATCCGTTCTTCTTCATTTTCTTCCTCTTCGTTTGCTAGAGTTCCTTTTGTTTCTCTTTTGTCTTGCATTAGCGTAAGGTACGTTTGTCTCTTCCACCAGGTGTGCGAGTTGCCCCTAAAGGCTAGGCGTATTTATTGATATTGAAGGGTGTGGTAAAAAAAGATTTATTTCTTTACCTTTTGTTTATGAACGAGTTGTGAACGTTTGTTTGTTTGTAGTGCATGACAGCTTGAGGGTTTCATCCAACGAGACTCAATGGATAACTTCGCGCAATAGCTAGATACAAGGGAGAGGGTCTAGTGTGCCGCAGTTCACCGTGTTAAGTACATGGGAGTCGGTGATGCGGGAGATATGTGAAATATGGTGTCTCGAAATCTCTAGTGTTTGTCTCGAGGTTGTCACCCTAGATGCACATCGTACGGTCCGCCCCATAGAATGTGAGGTTGATTTTCGGGGAATGTGCCACGTTCACCATATGTTAAACTGCCCTACCATTGATCTTATTGTTACCTTAACTGACGAGGCCGTCGATGAGGCCCCGGGCTCCTCTTTACTATCATAAATTTCACACCTTTCTTTGTGCATACAACTGAGGTGATTACGTGCTTCTTTCCGCTTAGTTTTTGGAGTTTCCATTTAGCCCTCGCCGTTTTTGTTTAGATTTTAACATTTTTGTTTACTTTTGGGAGTTTCCATTTACCTGTCGCCGTTTTCTGTTTAGATTTGGACGTTTCCGCTTAGTAAAATTTCTTTTCATTTACTTTTGGGAGTTTCCCTTTACCATCGTTGTTTTCGTTTAGCTTTGAAGGTTTCCGCTTAGGCAACATTGTTTCCGTTTACTTTTGGGAGTTTCCATTTACCCGTCGCCATTTCCGTTTAGATTTGGACGTTTCCGCTTAGAGAAACTTGTTTCGGTTTGCTTTTGATAGTTTCCCTTTATCCGTCATCATTTTTGTTTAGATTCAAAGGTTTCCGCTTAGCCAACATTGTTTCCATTCACTTTTGGGAGTTTCCATTTACCCGTCGCCGTTTTCGTTTCCTTGAGAAAGTTTCGCTCAGTGAACGTTATTTTCCCCATGATTTGGGAAGTTGGATGGTTTTCCATATCTTACATCTTGTTATGTACACCGAGAGTAGAGATTCAATTTCGGAGAGCTTACCGTCACTACAACAAATTTGATGATTAGTGACATTTTGTTATATGACGGATTTTCAAAATGCCATAGATAATGCACATATTGTGACGAAAATTGTCAAACATCACTCTTTTTCCCAAATGAAATATCATATACAACGATCTCTAATAACGTCACCTAGAAGCGTCACATAATGTGTGGTGCCAAATTTTCTCTCCAAATAAAGATGGTGGGAAATACTTTTAGTGACACTAACAATTTTTGGTGACGCTTTCTTGCCGTCATTAATGTGTTGCATTATCAGTGATGAATTACTAATGTCATTATTTCATTACTTATGTCACCAATGACAATGTATATTTTATATGACGATTTGGTTTTGTCATGGATGTCTAGACTACATGGTGACGTATACATATGTCACTAAAATATAAATGTTCATGTTGGTTTCGTTATGTCACAGGTACAAATTACATCACCTTAAGTATATAATGTCACATTTGTTTAACTAATACATGACATTAGTTTTTTGTCACGTAAAAACCATTTTTATTTTTTGAAAAGTGTATACTGTTGAAATTAGTGTCTGAACTAGAAACAAAAATGAAGAGGATACTAGGTTACGTTTAGGGGGAGAGGGGGTTGAGAGAGATAATGTAATTTTTGATATGGAATTAAAGCAACAAACATGCTCAATTACAAAAAATATATAAGCTAATAATTTTTTCAAATTTTATTTTGACAAAATGAATAAGTCTTGTGGAGGTTAAATAAAGACCCTCACTCGCATGGAAAGATTTGATTATTAACCTTAGACTTGACAAGTAGTTCGAAGAATTACACATCTTATCAAAATTTTAAGAAAAACATTTTACCTCGAAAATGAAGTTATATATATAAAAAGTTTTCTTTAAAGTTTTATAAAGCTATATATATTGTTGATTGCCGTTATTTGCAACATAATTGATGTATGAAACAAGACTTTATAAAAATTAATAAATCATAAATCTTGTTCTTAGTAATCATCAATTCATTTTGGAAATACCAAATTTATTGATCCTCTTGGCATATTAATATTGGGTCCTCCATGAGTGTGCCTATTTTAAAAAATACTTAAGATCGAATCCCAAACTGCACAAAATGAAAATATAGGTGTATTGAGTTCGTGGTTGCGCTCTACACATACATGTTAACATACACTTGTAGCATTATAAAAAAATTAATTTGATTAAAATTAAATAATAGTAAATTTATAATATATAATAATATTTATTTAAGAATATATAAAAAAATAAGAGAAATTATTAAAAGATAAAAACAAGAAATAAAAATCAATGATAATAAAAAAGTGTACAATACATAATGATCCTATCTTATGATAATTAAATATTCATATTATATTATATAAAAGACAAAAAGTTTAAAAATAAAAAAAAATTAATGAGATATAATTGAAGATCTGCATAGAATAAATTAATTAAAAATACAAACCTAAAATAAATTAAAAAAATAAAAGAAATAATAAAATAATAGAAAAGTGATGGGATGAGAGATATAGAAAAAGTCAAGCAAATGCCTTCGAGCCATTTGCTTTTCTCCACCTCTAGTCTGTGTTTCTTCTCGGCTGCCCCTTTTGCATTCCGTTCGGAGCAGTGTTGCGAAGGTAAGATCAGTTTTTTTTTTGTAAATTTTTTATATTTCATATTATTTTAATTTCAGCTTTTCTATTGATTTTGATTTTCATTTTTATAGGCAGTATTATTATTATTATTAAAAACAAGACTAAATTTTTCTAATAAAAGAATCTCTCATAGCAAGAGGTTGGTCACAATGTTTGATGGTGCTCTACTGATATTTCTTCATTAGGACTCCGAAGTTATTATATGTTTGGGGTAAGCCATCTTATCCATTTCTTTCTCTAATCTTGATCTAAATTCTAGTTTCTAGCCTATTTTCTTATTCCCAAATGCTATATTTTGTATTTAATTGGTTGCCAATTTTTGTTATAAAGAACAAATTTAATTTCAATGGTGCTTACTTGGGCTTTGAAACATACATTTTGTAAGAATTTCTTGAATGTTGCATAGAGGTTTATTCACTTGGTCTTAGGTAGCTTTATAATCTTACCATGCTATTTTTGTTATGTCTATCTTATAACCTTGGGCACATTGAAATTAGAAGTGGACAAACTTAGGTATTAGTGAAGAATAGGTTGATGATGAACTTCATAGGCTTACTTTATTCTATCTCTTAGTATCTATAAAATGCAATCTCTCACTTAATTTTTTTTTTCTTTCTTTTTTGAAGAAATGTAATTTCTGAAATCTTTTAATGTCATTGATGCTCTTGAGCTTAATAGTGCAAAATGTAACCATTTTAATGTAATTGCACTTGTGTCTTTTTTTTTTTTTACTCTTTAGCTTATGCTAAAAGAATCACAGTTTATTGAAGGCACATATTCACTATGGATTATTGGATGATGGAGAATAAATATTCTCAAAATTATACATCAGGTGTGTCATCGTTTATGAAATTTGTTCATGATAATATGGGAGCACGATAAAAAATTCGATGTCCTTATTGGGACTGCTTGAATGTATTTATCAAAAGTCAAGATGAAGTTAGAGATCATTTGTTACTAAAAGGACTGTCACGAAGTTACACCAAGTGGATTTATCATGGTGAGAAACTTTATTTGGAAGATTCAAGTGTTGAGAATCCAAGTAACATTGGTAGGAATACTTGTTATGAAGATAATGGTGGACCAATGGATGATGGGATGCATGATATACTAGAAGATATATTTCCTACAATGGATGAAAATGACAACGGCAATGATGGTGATTTTACTTCTATTCCAAGCCAAGAAGAAACTAACAAATATAACAAATTATTGAATCATGCACAATGTAGATTATTGCCCGAATACACAAAAATGCCCGCATTAACTTTTATTGTGAAATTGCTACATGCAAAGGTATATACACAAATGAGCAACAAGTCCGTGAATATGATATTGGAATTGTTGAGGGAGGCTTTTGCAACTAGTAAGATTCCATCATTGTACTATGAGGCTACACGAATCCTAAGGGATTTAGGCTTAACTATGTCCCTATCCATGCCTGTAAATTTGATTGTGCTTTGTTTTGGGGTGAGTTTAAAGACAAACAAAGCATTGTCCCGTGTGTGGTACGTCAAGATGGAAGTTTAGTGATAAGAAGATTCTTTGGAAAGCCATGCGGTATTTTCCTTTAAAATCAAGACTACAAACATTGTTTATGTCCAAGAAGACGGCCAAAGATATGCAATGGCATTATGAAAATCTAATTGATGATGATATACTAAGGCATCCATCTGATGGAGATACATGGAAAGCATTTGATAAGGAGCATGAATGGTTCTCTAAAGACTCACGTAATGTTCGGCTAGGGTTAGCAACAGATGGCTTTAACCCTCTTGGCATCATGAGTGCTACTTATAGTGTGTGGCCTGTTGTTGTTATGCCATACAATCTTCCGCCATGGAAATGTATGGAAAAGCCTTTTGTGATGATGTCATTACTTATTCCTGGAAGAAATTCCCAGGGAAAGATATTGATGTCTACATGAGACCATTGATAAATGAGTTGAAAGATTTATGGGAGGTTGGTGTTCGCACTTATGATTCTTATAAAAAAAAATATTTTCAGTTGCATACCGCAATTATGTGGAGTGTGAATGGCTTTCCAAAGATATGAAAATTTATCTCGGTTGGAGTACAAAAGGGTATTTGGCATGCCCAGTTTGTAATAATGAGACTCCTTACAGAAGGTTAAGAAATAAGATTTGTTATATGTATCATCGTCGCTTTCTACCTGAAGATCATGTTTGGCGGAGAAGCAAATTGTTTGATGGAAAACTAGAAAATAGGTCAAAGCCTAGAAAGCTTTCTGGAACAGACATGTTAGAACAATTGGAGGTTATAAAAAATATTACTTTCGGAAAACATCCAAACAACAAGAAGAGAAAAAGAGCCCCTGAAGAGTTGAATTGGACACGATAACTGCAATGTTATATTTAGAAGACTTGAATTTAAAGAAAGAGTTGCATTTAAAAAAATAGTCCGATGGTTCTTACTTGATGCCTCATGCATCTTACACATTGACAAAGGATGAGAAAAAGAAGTTATGTGAGTTTTTAAAATTAGTGAAATTTCCACATGGATATGCATCAAACATCTCACGATGTGCAAATGCCAATGATGGTAAGCTTTCGGGATTAAAGAGTCATGATTGCCATATTCTTTTACAAAGACTACTTCTAGTTGCCATTAGAAATTTTGTGCCAACAGATGTCTTCCAAGCATTTGATGAGTTTGGCAATTTCTTTATGTTGTTATGCTGCAAAACATTGAAGAAAACGAATTTAGAGAATTTGAAAGCTAATATTGTCATCATTTTGTGCAAGCTTGAAAACATTTTTCCGCTGGCTTTTTTTGATGTGTTGTTGCATTTAGCTCTACACTTACCACAAGATGCCATGCTTGAAGGGCTTGTGCATTACTGATGGATGTATCTGATAGAAAGGTGAAGTTCATAATATTAAATTAATATTTACATTTGGAATAACACTTTGAGCATAACAATATCATATTTGTTTATTGGCAAGTTCTTAGGCAAGTTGAAAGCATATGTGAGAAAAAAAGCTCGACCAGAAGGAAGTATAGTATAATCGTATATTTACACTGAATGTTTAACATTTTGTTCTATGTATCTCTCTCGTACTGAGACTAAATTTAATTGAGTGGAGAGAAACTATGATCGAGTGAAGAACATCACTGATCGTCAATTATCCATTTTTTCATCAACTGTTCGTCCTTTTGGTGCTTCAAAATTTAATATCTTATCAGAGCAAGAGTATAAAATGATTCAGTCGTATGTTCTGAATAATTGTGATGAAGCTGAGCCATACTTACTGTAAGTTCTCCACCATTTCTAGCATGGTTAAGCAATTTTGATAGAGTTTTATTAGTTTAATTGAATTACAGGAGACATAACATGGAGCTTGAGTTACAAAGTGCATTTTCAAATGAAGAAACTCAAAAAGAACAATTTCCCAAATGGTTTAGAGCACATGTAAGTAAATAACAATTTGAAAGTAATGACTATGATAATGGAAATTCTTTCCCTAATATTTGACATTTATATACCTTCATTCTTAAATTGTAGGTTAACTCACCACGAAGTCAAGGTTCACAAGAAGCCACTGATGAGTTATTTGCACTGGCATGTGGTCTAGATACACATGTTAGAAAGTACACTGGCTGCATTGTTAATGGGGTTAGGTTCCATACCAAGGAGCATGAATTCTATTTGAGAAGTCAAAATAGTGGTGTTGTTGTTGAAGGGAATCATGAAGTAAATGAAATTAATTTTTATGGCATCTTGACTGATATTATTCAATTGGATTACATTAAAGATTTTAAGGTGGTTATATTTACCTGTCAATGGTTAGATATTGGTGGTAAGAGAAGAATTCATAAAGATAGTCATTTAACCAGCATAATGGTTAATAAACTATGGTACGAGAATGATCTTTTTATTTTGGCAATTCAAGCGAAGTAAGTCTTTTATTTGATGACATTAAGTTAGGAAGAGATTGGAAAGTGGTACAAAAGTTTCATCATAGGCATTTGTATGATGTTCTAGAGATGCAAGACAAGGAAAATTTAGAAATATTCAATATGGATGATATCATCGATCAAGATATTGAAATTTATATAACTGACAGGACTGTCCAGATTGAGGATAATGGAGAAGAACCATTGAACAGGGAAGATATTGATGCAGACATCATTGATGCAGAATCTATTGAAAGAAACAAGAAAGCAAATGAAGATGCTAACATTGAAGACATCAATGAAAATCTCAATGAGGTTGAGGAATTTCAATGTAGCGATGATGATGATGATGATGATGATAGTGATTTGGATCCTATTATGTAGGTATCAAATTTTCTTCTACACTTCTTCTCATCTAGTAATATTCCTATTATGTAGTAATTTGGAAGGTTACTCTTGAGTTGTACATTTGATTATGAGTTGAAATATAGAATTTGGAGGAAAATCTCATCTTTGTTTTCACCAATGAATTTGATTGTTATGCATAATTTTCTTGAATCCAATGGATCTATTTGCTAATGATGTACAAATGGAAAATTTTCGTTTTGCAGAGTGCCCTCTCAATCTTTTAAATAGCTTCTTTTTGCCAAGTCCCAATGATATTTTTTGCAAACATTCAATGCTGGATCTGGACAGTGCCCAGGTACTATTCCTTCTCATTGTACCACATTTAGTCAAACTTATTCTCATCATTGTATGACTTGAAAGAAAGAAAGGGAATGAATGTTTTGTTTCAGGGCATCACTCGCTCTCTCTCTCTCTCTCTCTCTATCTCTCTCTCTCTTTGTTTGTACATTCAATTCAAGCAACCAATCTCTGCCAATATATATCACTAGCCTTTCTTGATCTTCATCATCATAATCTATTCTTTGTGAACACATCATGATGATCATGTTATTGTATCACCTTTTTTTCAAACTCTTCAAACTAAAACCCAACAGTAATTAGAGCATACCCACTAGCATCTGTAGTGGTGGGCCCACTGGCATCTTCGTTCATCGGGGGGCCCTGAGATCAATCTTCTTCTTGTGCCTTAGGCAATACGGGGCATCTTTCTCTGGAGTGGGGGCCCATGGGCATCTTCATCCGAGAGGGGGAGCAGAGACCAAACCTCATCTTGTGCCAGACGGGTTGGGCTCAAAGCGACCTTTGCCGGGGGAAGGGGGGATCAGATGGAGCACCTTTGTTCGTGAAGGTGAATGGACCAGTTGCGGTACAGGCAACAGTGTGCTCTGTTAGAACCTCTTCGTCCATGAGTTCCACAAAGGAGGATGGGCTCGCAACTTTGTCTTATGCCGCTACTGGAGAGTGCACGCGTTCCTCATCCTTGTCAGTGATTTGCATGTCAGAGACGACCGTCGACGAACGCCAACTGTCAAAATCGAAGGTCCGAATGACGACCTTAGCCTTCATCTCAGTCAGAGACGCTATGACACTGTCGATGTCGACCGCATTGGAGCCATCAGTGCCGAATGAGATTATTAAAGAACTTGTTGAGTCCCCCTTCTTCAGTTGGATCTTACGGCCGACTCTCTTTGTCCTTGGACCAGTGGGCACCGAAGTAGTCGGCCACTGGCTTGCAACCTGTGGAGGCCGCTCAAGGACGTCGACGGGCTGCTGTTCTTCATTCTAGGGGAGATGGAGGGGAGGTAATCATGGAAACGCAGCGAGTGGCGACCTTCTCAACACGGAAAGAGGCCACCGGAGATGACACCGAGCCCGACCTCATTATGTCTCCTCCCGAAGTTGGGAAGGTGATACCAAATCGTCGTTCGATGGCGTCCACCCGGGATGCAAGATGTTGGAAATCCCGCGACAGTGTCTTAAACCCTGAAGCAGCCAGGTGGCAACATCATCTCGAATTGCCGCACGAGGGGGTCTCCGTGCGTCGTGACGATTCTGACTACGGTGGAGGGAGGGCTAGTACATAAGCCCTAGGACCGCCCACGTTTTCTCGGACACACCACCTGTGTTTGGTCATTGTCGAAGTGGGGGTCAGCTCGAAAAACTGTCAACCAGGAAGGACAACATTCAGACGTAAGTGGTGACAAGTTAGAAAACAGTAACATACCGATGTAAGTATTAACATTGCATGCCAAATTGGGAACTTCAAATAATAAAGGGAAACTTCAAATCGTAAACGGGAAGTCTCATTTCTAGACAGAAACAACCAATACTAAATGGGAGCTCCCCATTCTAAATGGAAACCTATAAAGGTAAATGGGAACTCTCGATTCTAAACGGAAACTTGAAAAAGTAAATGGGGACTCTCGATTCTAAATGGAAACCTGGAATAGTAAATGGAAAGTCCCGATTCTAAGTGGAAACAACTAATACTAAACAGGAACTCTCAATTGTAAGTGGAAAATGTAAATTAGTGAACGGAAACGCCAGAAAGTAAGTGGAAACAACTAATAGTAAATGGGAACTCTCCTTTCTAACTTGCACCAAACTATACTAAATGGAAAACGGTGACTTCATACCTCTTTGTCATAGAGGGCTGACAGTAACCGGCCGAGCGAAGCTTGCTTCCTAAAACTGCTATCTCCGTAGTAGAGTATCTGGGAAGTCCTCCCAATGCGGACCTTCTTCCCCGTGCCAGTCACCTCGTAGAACCATAGGGTGAGGGCCATGGAGCATCCATGCAAATAACCTGTGTCAATTTTTTCGCCCTTGGCTCTTGATTGCACCCGGGCGGCCATTTAGGGGACGTCTTCGATGATCCACCTATGGGTGGCATCCGCCCACGTGTACCATCCTAGCGCGGAGAGGTCCGTAACATAGTCCACTAGCCATCTTGGCACTGAGCAGGTAGTGTTTGGGAACAACACCGCCCCCATGAGATACAACATCAACATCCTCACAAAGTTCTCCTCCTCCCATTTCGTCTAGACCATTTTTAGAAGGATCTCTTCATAGCATCCCGGGTCCTTTCAAAGCCTTTAGACATGCACGTTACTTCGAAATCTGATGGTGTTTTCTTTTTTTGAACACCACCACATCCCTGTCCGACCGGAGACCTATGATTATGGCCTCATCTTTGGGTCTGAAGCTCACCAGGCTCACCCCGATTCTGAACTGTTTGGTCTGGTGGTCGTATTACTGCATGATGGCATCAAGAAGCCCCCACTCTTGCAAAGAACCCCTCAATCTCCATGAGATGGCCGAAATGTGTCCTCTTTACCATCTCCAGCTTGCCTTGCCGGCATCTCGTTGTTTCAGCTCGGACAACGTCTCCACGACGGGCACCAAATAGAATATGTCATTCACCGGGTTAGATGCCATGTCGCGTTACATACAACATTACTCGACCAAACATGCTTGAATTCTAAACAGAACCCTTAAAATACTACATGAAAACTCCGCAATCTAAACAGAAACATTCCATAAAAGGAAATCGCTCATTCTAAATAGAATTGCCAGAACAAAGCCCTACTATTCCCAAAACCTAAACTGGACTGCTCGAGATCTCAAAACCCAAAACCACAATCACAGCATAATCAATCGGCGATGTGGGAAGAGAATAAAACCCTATTAATCTTACCAGAGTCTCCTGGGTCGCATTGTGCTGAGAATCGGATGTTTGTTCCGCCGGCGATGTGGGAACTAGGGTTTCTCACTCGCGCTTCCATGTAAGAGAAGATGAAAACGTACTCCACTGACAGTTCAATGGAGGGTAAAGTCCGCTGCCTTTGGGTGTCATCAATGCGCTCCCAGTTTCAAGCCTCGAAACACGCACCGTCCCAGTATCTAGTTCGCGCGTCAGTAGAGGGGTATAACCATCACTCTACTTTGGCTTTAACGGTGTTAACCTACGCAGAAACCCAGATTGAAATAAACCCAAAAAAGAGGGATGTTTTGTTCATTTCCAAAATAACAGGATTTGTCTGTGAATACATGAATTTCTGAGGGGTGTTTTGTTCATTATCAGTACATAGTATATATTAAAATTACTATAAATATGTTACATATGATCTACACATGTCCCTAGGGCACTTGGATGCCCTCTATCACAATTTCTTTCCCCCCACCCCGGGACGTGCACCGACTCCCCCTAACGGACTTTCTTAGTTTCTTTCTTACTTTTTATCTTTTCTATGAAATATGGGATGTATATAATATATCGTTTAAAATTCTCTTAAAAATGTTGTTAAACAAAAAAAAAAAAAAAAAAATGACAAATGGAATCTAGGAGATAGGCCGCAGCACTGCATAGTAAATACTATAGATATGTTACATATGCATACCATATATAATATATACTATAGATATTATATAACAACTATAGTATGTCAACTAAAACCCATTGAAAAAGGCTGTTAAATAAAATTAAAACAAAAGGCCAATAAAAAAAATAACAAATGGTATCAAGGGGGAAGAGCAAGAGGGGGAGGGTTATATATATTTCATTTGATTTCAAATTTGAAGGCCTAGACATGATTTAACAAGTTAACAAAACAAGTTTTAAAAATTAGGAAATTTGGGGTAAAATAAACTCAACCACCATGACTTAACCTAACCCCGGTTAACATGGGTTACTTATTTGGAGAAATTTTACGAGGGTCAAAAGCTAAGATAAAGGGTAAGGGTAGTATGAAAAATTTGTTATATTTTTAATGTATTTTTGGGACTGAGAGAAGCTCAGCGAGCTCTATATGAACTACACATATTGCATTTCACCTAAATCAGCCTCTACCTAGAGAAAGTTCACCATTAAATATTTAACATTTGTCCCTGAAATGAGTTATTTAAGGAAAAACGAGTAAAGTTATTATTTGAAATTTGCTATATTTTAGTATATTTTTGGTACATGTGTCAGAAGCTCAATGACTACATAAACTACACCTATTGCACTTCACCTAAGAGGGCTTTCATTTGGGCGTAACTAAAGAAAGTCAGGAAGTGAGATAAATGTCACTTCCTTGAAAGTGATGGACGTGATATGATTTTCGCTACTCCTATATTTATTTTGTAGAAAATATCATTTCTTTGAAGTGCTCATTTTTCCACTTCCGGTGCTTATTTTTCTCTTTCAATACTTCAAATGAGTCTTTGGAAATATGAGAAATGATTTTTTATAATGGGCTCACATCTCCCACTTCAGAGAAATGGGTTTTAACTAAAATGTGGGAAGTGGGAAGTGGTCTCACTCCAGAGAAAAATAACATCAGAAGTGGAGGAAGTTAGTTCACTTCCCCACTTGCACTGAAATGAAACCCCCTAAGTCGGCTCTATCTATTTATTCGCTCGGTTAACTTGGGATAAATTAAATTATGTAATCAAACATGAAAATTAAAAAATGTAATCAAACATGATCAAATATGCTACAAACGACACTAAAATTAACACCATAAAAATACTTTATATACAACTGAAAAACCATAGATACATTTTTTTTGGGGTGAACAAAGAAACTGAAGTCTCAAATCATTTCAAACACCAAAAAACATTTTCGCAAATTTTATATTCACACAAACAAATACATTGGGAACCAAAAAAATAAAATAAATAGATCCTTGATAATCCATCCTTCAAAAGAAAATTCATAAATACTTTAAATTCAGATATTCAAAACAAATTAAGGTGGGAAAAATCTATACAAACTACCATAGAAATTGAATGATATAAGAAATGGTAACTCTGAGATTCTGCATACCTTCAACTTCTTCAGGCAAGGCAGGGCTTCGATAATCTGATTAACTGTGTTTTTGTCCAGATCAATCGACAAATTATTCTAATAGTGATTGTATCCACAAAAATATCAAATGAATATCCGATATACAAAACATATAATAGATGAAAAGTATCAGTTCATGGCTACCTCGACTATGAATGCAAGTGGGGTGAGACGGGACAGGGAATGAGATCCTCATCCCCCTCCCCGCTTCCCACTGGGCGAGGATTCCCCTTCACTCACCCCCCCGCGGGATCGTAAAATCCACACCTTACTAAAATTTTTCCTATAACATATTTTTATACGCATCATATATGCAATAAAAAAATATACAAATTATTTATCAAAATAAACATAATATAATGTAAGATAAAAAAAATTAATTATCACAAATAACATAAAGTTTGAAAGTAAATTAAAAGTACAAGTTCATTAATAAAATTCATAATAGAAAAACTAATACACCAATTTTATATTTTTATTAATTTTTTTCATTTTTCAAAATATTTAGATTGGAATCAACTACCGCAAGTATTTTGATATCATCACTTTCCCTTCAATAATAAATAAAACTATATGTATACAATTAAATTATAAATAATATCAAAATTAAAAATAAAATTATATAAGAACCATATTTACCTCATGATTCTATTATTGAATTTTTAATAATTAAAATTAATCATATGAGTTATTTTTAATATATATATATATATAATTTAAAAAGTCCAAAATCCCAATAGAGAGCGGGGCGGGGATCCCGCGGGATGGAGAATACTCTCCCGCCCCGGCCCCGCTAGTCGAGAAGGGATTTCCCCCATTCCCCCGCCCGTCACGACAGGTCCCTACGGGGAACGGGGATTCTCCGACCCACTTGGATCCCTAACTTCGACTTCTTTATGGTTGTAACAGGACATAATATCTTTTTTTGCTTCTAATTTCAATCTCTAAGCAGCAAAAGTAAAAGCACTAAACAAGTCTGCTAAAACTTGAAGAAAAAGAATAAATATGGCATTCGGACATTCATAGCCAGCATGTTTGAAACGAAAAGGATCTCCAAGGAGAAACAATAAGGACAAATTTTTCTATACTCGAGTTTGTCCTGGAAGCCTTGATCTGTATTTTAAGCTCAAACTCAATGTTTCAATTACATGTACCTCTGATATTGTAATCAAACAGCCATTCGGAATTGCTCGGGCACACGAAGCACGGGTGCTTGGATGTCACCAGGCTCCCCAAGTTGGCCACAGGCAGCCATCTTATCATCTCCTCTGCTGAGCCTCAAGAAGACAACAAGTCCGGCTTCAGCCAGAATATTGCGAAACTCGATCATCTTCTCCTCAGGGGTAGGCTTGAATTGAGATCCAGAGTGGGGATTGAATGAAATGAGATTTATCTTGCATGGAATACCACGAACAAGTTCTATAAGCCTTTCTGCATCGTCGAAGCTATCAAAAAGAGATAGGGAGTATCAAAGGCAGAGAAAAAAAAAAACAAAGTGGGTAGTGGTTGAGTTTATGTATTGAATATTGGCATTTGATAAGAAATTGCAAGTAGATTAACACCCTCTCAGCTGATAAATAACAAACTAATTACATCAGCAAAAGACTATTTGAAAAGATGACATCATCAAAATTAATTAAAAGGTTTGAAAATTGACTATTTTTTTTTATAAATAAGCCAAATACATAAATCATATGAGCACAAGCATTACAGGTATATATTTCTGTGTTATCATACTTGACAGCAAGCATTAACCATTTCATACTTCTGAACAGCATCAAAAAGTTGCATGTCCTTTGCTCATGCAGCAGTTTGAAACTCTCTACAGTAACACCACAAATGCATATCCCGAATAATAACAGAAAATGGTATCTTTCTAAATTTCACATAAGACAATATAGATTATTTCGCTTTCAGAATGCATCAGGTTTTGCGAAATGTTTACTAAGGAGAAAATTCAAAAAGATAGAAAGAACAAGTAGAATGCTAATTAACCTGTCATTTATTCCTGCAAGCATCACGTATTCAAATAATACTTTATATCTGTGTTTGAAGCGAAGCCCTTCCCTAAGGGTCTCAAGAAGAAGGCTAAGATTGTACTTGCGGTTGACTGGCATAATCCAATTCCTTACCTGTAAATTTATTTAACAATCTATACTTCATAGCCTTGCAATATATTTTTTTTTTCCATTGAGAAAAATAAAATTGTAACTCACCTCATCGGTTGTAGCATTCAAACTAACAGCCAATGCACAATTAGACTCACAGAGGAAGCGTTTGAGCTGAGGTACAAGTCCACTGGTTGAGACTGTCACCTTGCGAGGGCTGAATTGAAGTCCTTTCTCATCAACCATTATAGATGCAGCCTTTATGACATTATCTATATTATGAAATGGCTCACCCATACCCTGTAAGCAAAGCATGAAAAGGAGATCAGAGGCATAACAAATACATATCATCTCCAAGATTTAAAAAAAAAAAACAACTAAAGAACTAACTGAAAAGTAAACTGCCAACAGATCTTAGTATCAGCAGGATGTTCAACGGCTTTGAGTTGAGTGACAAGGACCTAATGATTGCTCTATATGTCCCATGCTTTGGAATCAACTGATAGATGACCTCAAAATAGAGGATTAAACTGGATACAAGATCTCCAGAATTTTGCCTTTTTAGTTATTAAAAATTGGCCAGGCTAGTGAAAAACGTATGCCAAATATAGTGTCACATACAACCTTATTCAACTAATAGCACCCTTGAGAGGAAAATATCAAAATGAAGGAAAAAACATGTCTTTTACATACAAAATAAAATATTAATGATTTATACGATGAAAGAAAATCTTCAATAATGCAAATGATTGCTCTTTTGAGTATAGAACTCAGTACAACATAGATAACAAGATCAGTGAATAGATACAGTTTAGTTTTAGACAATAGCATGAATAAGCATATTCATGAGACATTTTAGTTTGTGCATATATAAAAACTTCCATTGTATATTACGAATATTACTCTCAAATTTTGTCCTAGTTCACTTCATAGAATAAATATTATTAAATAATAACAATATAAATAATATATCCAAATCTAAACAGGTTAAAAGGGAGATCAACATGCCAGGCGTTCAACACAATTATGGTAAAAATATTTTATATATCTTAAATGAGCCAGCATGATTAGTCAAGTAACATGATTATGCAAAAACCACATCCAGTTAAATTCAAGTAATATGAGCGTTATGTCAACATATCCTGTGACAATTTCCTATTGCTATAATATATATCTAAGGAAGGTGGCAAAGTGTCTTGGAAACAACATAGGTATTGGATTCAAAATTTTCACAAATCAATGGAAAGATAATAAAGAAAAACAATACTAACATAAAAATCTTGTCCCCCAGAATATTAATAATTCGAAAAAAAATTTTATTTATTGATTTTTATTATATCATTTTGATAAAAATAAAATATTAACAATTTGGCAAACTCAATAAATCAATTTCAATTAAAATATTGTCTTATAACTAATAACTAACGAATCAAACCTACACATTCAGGTACTATACAACACCAAAGACCAAATACCATCATCACCCCTAAGCTTTCAACCACACTACAGTAAAGAATTGGAGGTAGCAAAAGAAAGGGCAATCAATCACAAGAAAACTGCACACAAACACATTTATCTAATAATAGATGCATCTTTTGGAATAACTCACCATAAATACAACGTTTGTGATAGATCCAAATTCAGTTGTGAACAGCCGACGCGCAAAAACAGCCTGTTCAACTATTTCAGCTGTTGATAAATGTCTTCGCAACCCCATCCTGCAGAAGACAAAAGAAAACTAGAAAAAATCTCACATACCGCCACAGAAGAAGCATGTGACATGCCAGACTCCTGTACAATAAAGTTGGGCTTAAAACAAACGGTTCAACTGACCTGCCAGTGTAGCAAAACTGGCAGTTCATTGCACAACCAACTTGACTTGAGACACAAACCGTGGTCCTCCCCTGACCAAATGGGATCACAACTGTCTCTACCACCATGCCATCCTTCAATGTGAACAAAATCTGTAACCCCCTGTCAAGTCAAAATTAATGAGAATATTCTGAGAAAAAATATTCAAGTTCCTCTTTTAATCCTTAAATTAAAGTAGAATAAGTATCATTAGAGTCAATTGACTACCTTTCGAGTCCCATCTGATGCTTCACGAACTTCTTTGACTATTAATGAATTGAAGGAAGCATTATCACTTAACATTTTTCTAAATTCCTTATTCAGACCTGCCATTGTTACATATATGAAACTGTGTCAAATTTTACTCAAATCACAAAATACAGACTTGATTGCATTTTGGTCAATTTTCTTCATTATCACAAGGAAGAAGTGTTTTAACAGATGTATAATTTCAAAATAAGTATGCATGGAAATTTTCCTCTTTAAAAGAAAACAAATAAGATGGCAAAGAAGCAACTGATAAGGGAAAAAGGAACAATTCTCACTTTCTTGGAGTAAATAAAGTGTAAGAAGGTTTAGGAGTTACTAAAATTAAGTGAAATGAATTAAAACTCAAAAATTTCACTCAGAGCTAACACATAAATAGACATGACCCATAAAATTAATATCTATTGATGTCTTCATAGAGCAAACAAGATGTTGTTATCAATAGAAATATTGATGTTTCTGCTCCCCATTTCCTTCTCCATTTGATTGTCATTCATGGAAGAGAAATGGAGCATACAAAAGTTATTCAACAATCTACTATGTTGATAAATTAGCCAACTAGTCAAAAATCAAATTTTATTTGCCATTATGACAGAAGACCATGGGTAGTATGGACTAAATGGATTAATTCATTACCTCATCAGGTAATTTTGTACATCAAAAGTCTACCCAACACAGTAAAGTGACTTTTAAATTTTGAATAAACATGTACGCAACCCATGGGTACTCAAGTATATACGCTATTTTCAAAATGAAGGCTGGCCCAACTTACTTGTTCGCCAAAGTTTTAAGCTCATATAACTGAGATGGCGACAGAAATTATATATATATATATATATATATATATATATATATGTGCATATATTACTATATAAAAAGGGTCTAGGGTCTAAATTGAAACATAAGCTAAAGGTGGTATCTCTGCATATAGGAGATTAATTCTCTACTGCATGGAATTTAAGCCATCAAAAGCAGGGTGAATTTTAATCTAACTAGCCCACAATATCTTCAAATGTAATGGAAGAGATAATTGTTAATTCTTCTGACTGACTGACTGACTGACTGACTAACTAATAGTCAAAGATCAATATAAAAATGCGAAATTTTACAAACCTAATGGCTCATCAGTCACTTTGGACAGGCACAACTCAGATCAATTAACAGAAGAGAAAATTCAATTCGGTATAAGAAATCAGAATTAACAAATGCAAGAAAAATTAGGACTAATTATCTCCGTCTCTATCACTGAAACTAATGAAATAATTTCTGTCATGAACTATTGATAAACATAATTCTCAACAATCAAAAGATGTCAAAATGGTCTTCCCCGCAAGGAAAATTAGCTTAGAGTTGATGTGTAGAGTTCAAAGATGAGAAAAAACCTGCTAATTCATCATCAGAATGTGCCCAGATATTATTCCCATACAGGCACTTCCAGAGCATCAAAGCCTGCCCTGACCTGTAACCTTGCGACTGGACCCATCTCTATTAACAAATAATTTCCGCCAAACAAACAAATCAAGACAAAAACATATTTAAAAAAAATCTCATTCAAAACATAAATAAAAAGAAAAGCCACCATTGCTTCTTCATGTGCACTTAAAATTTAATAGAAAACAGAGAACAGATAAAATCTTCAATACCCAGAGGAAATTTCTCACAAATACGCCCCAACTTCCCGAAGATAACACATAATAGTTCTCTATAATCACAGACCTTGACACCATGGCTGTTTTCCTAATTATTTAGCAGCAAAAATTACCAAAGAAATACCGTTTGATTCTTCTCCATCTTGGACCAACCAATACATTGAATTGAACTTCACATTCAAGTATTCATAAAATGCAAAATTTCAATGATTATACATCAGAACACCCATTATTTCCAAGATGATACAAAAAAGGAGGGTCTACTTACCTCGAGTTCAGGGAAATCCATCTCCTTAAGCAAAACCTTGGAGTTCCCAGTGCTACCTAACAACAAAAGGCATACACTTTGATTCAAAAACCAGGACAAAAGTCTTAGCATTCTAGCAAGGAATCAGTGGCCGGATTTGCCGAGGGATTCGTCGGAAGCTTACCAGATCCGCAGGGGCGTGCAGATGCAAGGACAGGGCGGCGAAGGGTGGACAAGAAGGACCGGCGATGAAGCGAAATGAACGCCGGTGAGGAGGGCAAGGTCCACCTCAGAAGAGCCATGGAAGGAGTGGCAGGAGAACACTGTTCGCTGCGGCGCTCTTTTATCTATTCTTTGGCCCGGTTCAAACCGGTTCGGTTTGGTCCGGCCCAAATTGAACCGAACCAATTCAAGAGAACCAAGAAATTTGGTTCTTTTTATTTATTTATTTATTTATTTATGAATGAATTGTAAATTTATTATGTTATGTAAATCAAGCATTTTATTAGTTAATATAGTAAAATATTTTATTGCCCATGCTTGTATTTTTCTTGAAAATAAAAATATTTTCAGGAAAACCTTTTAAAAGTAATACATATTTAAAATTCAAGGTTCCTTAATAGAAGCTTTTTTTTTTTGTTTTATATATTTCCATTGAATTATGAAATTTATTATTTGATGTTAATTAAATCTTTTGTCAATTCCTTTCTCAATTTACTTTTTGTTGCTTCTATTTACTGTCAATTAATTTGCTTTGATTAAACATGAACAAGCTATAAACCTTTAACCATTGCATAACATGTTAGAAGAGAGTCCAATTTTTGACCTTCCACTTGAGAGTATATATATATATATATATATATATATATATATATGGAGAGTGGCGAAACCAGAATCAAAATGAAAAGAGATGCTAATGTTTATATAGATTTTTTTTTTAAAAAAAATCTAATTTTTTTTTTTATCCGGATAAGGGTAAAAATAAAACAAAATTATAAATAAATCTAAAAAAAATTAAAAAAACTTCGGATAATAGTTAAAATAAATCTGAAATTCAAATTTTGAATTTTTCAGATTTTTGTTATTAAAAAATAAAATAAAATAAAAAAATCTATCTAGATGGTTGAGGATTTTCAGAGAAATGGTTGGGTGGATCTTCGGAGAGGAAAGAGAACAAAACATCCGAGAGAAAAAAAAGGAGAGGAAAACAAAAAAAATCAGAGGGAGAGAAAAAGAGCGAGGAGAAAAGAAAACACACGACGAGAAAAAAAAAAAGAAGGGAGAAGGGAGAAGTGTGACGAGAAGGTTAGGGAATTTTCAGAGACAAAGAAAAAAAAAAAACGAAAAAATCATAAGGAAAGAGGAGAGAGAGGAGGAGAAAAGACAGGACGAGAGAGAGATAAGAAAAAAAGACGGCCAAGAAAGATCGAAAAAAATAAGGGAAGATCGTGACGAAGAAGTATCGTGCCTGTCGGCGAGCAAAAGTTCGAAGAAAGGAGACGAAAAACGAGAAGGAAGGGGAAAGACATCAAGAAAAGAAAAAAAAATCAGGTATGCTACTATTACATTAGAAAATTTTTTATTACATGATTTAATGTTTTTCCATAAATTTTATGCCGATTTACCAAGTCTTTGCCATGTTTTTTTTAAATTATTATTTTGTATGATCATTATTATTCTAGTTATTGCTATTATTATTATTATTATTATTATTATTATTATTATGTTAGAATAATGTCACCATCATGTTGCTTCATGGATTTATTATTAGTATTATAAAAAAAAAAAATCAAAAATCACGACTCATGCATCATATTATTTAAATATTATTTTTAAATTTTTGATATTTCATTACTATTTTTCTTTTATTATCTTCTTAAAAAACCAATTTTTTTAAATATTATTTTAATTATTATTATTTAAATATTTTATAAAAATATATATCACGTATACTACCTTTTAATATTATTTTAATTATTATTATAATTTATATTTAAAACAAAATAATATATCACGGATCTTACTACTCCGTGGATATTATTTTTGCTATTATTTTTATTATTAATATGTATTTTTAAAAAAAAATATATCTCACCGTTATATGTATATCCTTTGGATTTTTTTTTAAAGATATTATTTTAATTATCTGATATTTTAAATATATATATATCCTATTATTGTTTAATATTATTTTATTAATATTATTATTTATATATATTTAAAACATGAATATATATCATCATACAGATTTTTTTTATTTTATTATTATATTTTCTTTTTAAAAATAATATGTCACGGTTATATGTGCCCGTGGATTATTTTTATTATTTTGTTTTATTTAAATATATATATATATCTCAGCTGTGATTTTTTTTAATTATATTATCATTTATATATATTTTTTTTATATATGGAATGTTCTTTTTTTTATTTATTTTATTGATATATTTTTTAAAAAAAAAAACAAACATGGCGATTGTGTATCGACATTTTTTTACGTATTATTTTAATAATTATTATTTATATATTGTTCAAATATATCAAGTTGATGATTTTTTTTAATAATATTACTTTTATTAGTTTTAATATTAAAATTATTTGCTTTAATATATGCATATACACCCTTGCTAGAAAAATAAATTTTTAGGACAAATTTAGGGTTCAGTAGAAATTTTATATGCAAAAACACAAAATTTTAAAAAAAAAAAAAAAGTAGGGCGCATTTGAAAATTTTGACAGAAATATAGAAAACTAAGAACTTCAGGGACGTAGTTGCAAAAATCATAAAAAAAAAAATAAAAATAAATAAATAAATAAATAAAGTATAACCCAAGGTCTAATATGCAAATCTGATGTACAAAGGACTAATACGCAAAAGAACATAGAACTAGAAATTTTAGTGGAGATTAGGGTTGTATTCACAAAATTCACTAATCCACCATTTGAAGACCACAAACTTTTTGTGAATTCAATGTAGTGGAAGACAGCTTTCCTTGTGAAGGCCTCTCCATTGCCGCTTGAAATTCACATGAGTGAGTGGAAAAAGTTGAAGACCACGAAACTTTTTTGTGAATTCAATGTAGTGGAAGACAGCTTTCCTTGTGAAGGCCTCTCCATTGCCGCTTGAAATTCACATGAGTGAGTGGAAAAAGTTGAAGACCACGAAACTTCTTTGTGAATTCAATGTAGTGGAAGACAGCTTTCCTTGTGAAGGCCTCTCCATTGCCGCTTGAAATTCACATGAGTGAGTGGAAAAAGTTGAAGACCACGAAATTTCTTTGTGAATTCAATGTAGTGGAAGACAGCTTTCCTTGTGAAGGCCTCTCCATTGCCGCTTGAAATTCACATGAGTGAGTGGAAAAAGTTGAAGACCACGAAATTTCTTTGTGAATTCAATGTAGTGGAAGACAGCTTTCCTTGTGAAGGCCTCTCCATTGCCGCTTGAAATTCACATGAGTGAGTGGAAAAAGTTGAAGACCACGAAACTTTTTTGTGAATTCAATGTAGTGGAAGACAGCTTTCCTTGTGAAGGCCTCTCCATTGCCGCTTGAAATTCACATGAGTGAGTGGAAAAAGTTGAAGACCACGAAACTTTTTTTGTGAATTCAATGTAGTGGAAGACAGCTTTCCTTGTGAAGGCCTCTCCATTGCCGCTTGAAATTCACATGAGTGAGTGAAAAAAGTTGAAGACCACGAAACTTTTTTTGTGAATTCAATGTAGTGGAAGACAGCTTTCCTTGTGAAGGCCTCTCCATTGCCGCTTGAAATTCACATGAGTGAGTGGAAAAAGTTGAAGACCACGAAACTTTTTTGTGAATTCAATGTAGTGGAAGACAGCTTTCCTTGTGAAGGCCTCTCTATTGCCGCTTGAAATTCACATGAGTCAGTGGAAGATGTTGAAGACCACGAAACTTTTTTTTGTGAATTCAATGTAGTGGAAGACAGCTTTCCTTGTGAAGGCCTCTCCATTGCCGCTTGAAATTCACATGAGTGAGTGGAAAAAGTTGAAGACCACGAAACTTTTTTGTGAATTCAATGTAGTGGAAGACAGCTTTCCTTGTGAAGGCCTCTCCATTGCCGCTTGAAATTCACATGAGTGAGTGGAAAAAGTTGAAGACCACGAAACTTTTTTGTGAATTCAATGTAGTGGAAGACAGCTTTCCTTGTGAAGGCCTCTCCATTGCCGCTTGAAATTCACATGAGTGAGTGGAAAAAGTTGAAGACCACGAAATTTCTTTGTGAATTCAATGTAGTGGAAGATAGCTTTCCTTGTGAAGGCCTCTCCATTGCCACTTGAAATTCACATGAGTGAGTGAAAAAAGTTGAAGACTGGTGGTCGTCCCGCAAGCGCACGGGTCGTCAAGTAATACCTCTCACGCACGCGTGAGAGGGTCGTATTCCCTGGGGTCCGAGAATCTATCCTTACTTCCTTCTCGCAATGTTGTCTAGCCGATCAATTTCGAGAGTAAAGGAAGAAAATGCAAAAACAAGAAATAAATGCAATTCAGAAAGCTAATTAAACAGGGCAATAGAAAGTGTGAAATCAGGGTGAGAAAGCGGTCCCGGATAAGGATCCCCTCAGGGGCTACTGAAGTGTATAGGATGCTGGGTTAACATGTAAATGGCTTGTTGGACCGAGAAAACCCTAGATTAGGTCAACCCGATGGTCACGGCAGTTGACCCCTAATCCGGTACGAGTATTGAATACGGGCTCTACCCGTATAAATCCTCATACGATTGCAAAGGGTGAGGTGGTTTTCTCAAACTAAGGTTGAACTACAAATAAGCAATTAACCCTAGAATTGGAGGGGTACAAATACCCGATGGTCACGGCGTATTTATACGTATTTCCCTTCCAAGCTTGGTGAGTCTAACACTAGGGCAATGGTCATGCAACCTAGTATTGGCTAAGTAGAGATACACAGAGTTCTCATGCATACCCTAACATTCAAAAGCACCAAACAAGGATCACAAACAAGTCTACAAACATTAATTGAAGCCAAGCATCCAAAATACACAAGTTCACCCCCAAGGTTCACCTACATCCGGTGACCTTGGGGTTTAGTTGTTCATAATATCAAAATACATACTCAAAGGCATGAAAACAACTAAAGAAAGCATAATCACTCCCTCAAATACGAAAATGGAGTTCCGAAGACGCCACTCAAGAGGTGGCTTCTCTTGTCTTCAACCCTCCTTCAATGATGCCCTAGAGTAGGATCTTGCTCCCAAACGCACTCTCCTCCAAGATCTCGCCGTGAAAACGCCCTCAAAGCCCTCCTCCAAGCCGGATTTTTAGATGGTTGTGTGGAGCTCCAAGGAAGAAGACTTCTCCTCCCCAAAATGCCCTAGAAAAGCCCTTGAAATCAAGGCATCCAGAGAGTTTCTCAGGGATTTTTCCATTCAGAGCTACAGTACCCTGCTACAGTATCCGCTACGTAATTGTGCTACAGTAATTCCGCTACAGATCTGCTACGGTGATGAATCCCAAAAACGCCGTATTTGGTGTCGATTTCTTCATGAATACGTTCTTGAGCTTATTTCGGGCCTGTAACACAAGTAAAACCACATTAAACAAGAAAATAGAAAACAACTTAACAAAAAGAGAGAATAAACTATACACAAGTACGTAAAAATACGTATATTTAGACGTTTATCAAACATCCCCACACCTAAGCGTTTGCTTGTCCCCAAGCAAACAAACATGAAGAACAGGGGCAAGAAGATAAATGGCTAAATATACGACCTCAAGCTCAAATGTACAGGACTTCACTAGCACGGGTGGTTAGAAATCGGGAAGTGAGTTGTTCGGTGTATAGACAAGTAATATCGGCTCTGTTTCATCCAAAGTGTCATCGTGAGTGTGTGCCGACTCCCACATCGATCTCCACACCCCTGGATTACCCCAGGATGTCCATTCACCTCACACGGATTGAAGTTGGTGTTAGGAATGCTAAAGACCCTCTCAATAGTCAATTAAAAATCTTCTTCGGTCTCCAAAAAGGAACTTTAACATCAAGTGAAGATAGAACGGGTTTCGGGCGTTTTTTTTTTTTTTTTTTTTTTCTTCGAGTCCGCCTAACGTAGACTCGCACAAAAATCTTTCAACGGGATGCACATGCCGGCGAGCACAAGAGCCACCCAACTTACTTGACTACGAGATCTACATATACGCATTCATGCTTTTATAAGCGAGAGGAATACCGACATAGACTCTCTTTTTTTTTTTTTTTTTTTTTTTTTTTTTCAACGCCCGATCAAACTTGCTAAAAACTTCACTTAAAAACCTCACTCGAGGGTTAAAGCAAAAACAGGAGACTCAAAAGTTTTTAAAGGACTATTGAAAGAAGAATTTAACATCCTAACACAAAAATCAATGAGATGGGTTAGAGCGTCGAATTGGGAGTTATAGTGAGCGGTATAAATATGCACTAAGGATGAAACAGAACTACATTCATGCACATGTAAAGTACAACTCACTACCTTGTCATTCTACCAAGCTAGGAAATCCTTAACAAAAAGATCATAGCTATCATAGGTAAAATACAAGCATGCAATACAAGTATAAATACTCCATCCCCACACCTAAAAGCTGTACATTGTCCCCAATGTACATAAATCCAGCGATGTGGTGGGAAATAAATATAACAAGAATTAAAAGATGGAGTAAGAAACTTCCCCAATCCGTCGATGAAATGCATGTGGACTGGCGGGGTCCATGTGGTGAGGGTCGGGAGTGTGAAGCATTCCTAAAGAAATTCCTGGAAAAAGACAGAACACCGATCACAACTCCATAATGAGAATGATAGAGAAGAGTGCAAAAACAGAAAGTGCAAAATAAACGAGAGAAAGTTTAGTAGGGTCGGAACCCTAACTAACTTAAAAAGTAACACTAAAGCAAACAACAATAAGAGCAAGCAAAATAAATAAAAAGAACAACAAGAACAACAACAAGTGCCGTGATGCTAGGAGTCTAAGAGTCGGATGGCCGTGATGATGCAAACACGTGGTGGTAGCTGCGGAGGTGGTGCCTTGAAATGTAATCACACTTGGTCGGCCGGCACACCATTGTTTTGCAACTTCAATGGAGCTTAAGACTTCTAATGTGAGCTCTTTGTAGGTGGGTTCTTCAATGGAGAACAATTTGTCCCACCCATCATGAGAGATAAGCTCCAAGATGACTTCATCTAACCCCAAGGCTCTCAAAACATTCCAATCAATTTTTCGTATGGTGCCGAATGTTTTCCTTGACAAAAGGGCGAATCGGGTCTTGTGATCGTCCTTTCGAAATCGTGGTCCGTCGCGGGGCGGCGAACGGTCTCTCCGTGTCCTCTTACGAGCCACTTTCTTGGTCCTCATACCTACAAGACCAAGGGGACACCATTAAACCAAATTTTAAAGAAATTGAGGCTTCATGGAATGAAAATTAAGGAGAATGGTTTATTGCTACAGTAAATCCGAGAAATTTTGGCAAGAGTTTTGCTTGAAAAAGTAGCCAAAAATTTCTACAATCATACAAAACCAATCTCATAATGCTATATTAAATAAAGAGAACCAAAAGCACAAAGATTACATCCCAACAATTCATTAAAACACAAGATATAAGAATGAAAATCAAACCTTAACCCTAGAGTATGAGGGATGAATCAAAAGCTTAAAACGGCTTGAAAAGGTTGTAATCTTCCAAAATCCTTCCACAAAAGAGTTTAGAGGAGGAGAAGAGTGATTTAGAGCAAAAAAAATGAGGTGATTTGGTGGAGAAATGAGTGAGAAATGAGAGGAAGAAGATGGGAGTGTGAAGATGAGAGAAAGAGTTGGGAAGAAGCCTTTTTAGGGCTTTTATCGGGCTTCCTTGCGGGTAGCCTTGCGGGCGCAAGGTTGCCCGCAAGGATCCTCGGGAGGCCTTGCGGTTGGGCTTGCGGGCGCAAGCCCACCCGCAAGGCCCCTCTGGATGGTTCACGGGCAAGCTTGCGGGCGCAAGCTTGCCCGCAAGCTTGCCAAATCCGACCAAAACGATCTCTAACGGTCATAAAACGGCTCTAAACTTGTTTAGCATCAACATAACCTCCTTTAAACCCTAAAAACAATGAAAACAAAGCCGATATAATCCCATAAACACACAAGAAGCAAGCTTCATGGCATCAACACATCAAACAACTCAAAGAATCCCAACATCAAGCAACAAAGAAATGACAAAGAAGAAGAACAAAATAACTAAAACAAAGACAACATCTAACTACTACAAAATTAAAGAATACGAAAACTAGAGTGCAAGGAATTTTAAAAGCTTGGGTTGCCTCCCAAGAAGCGCTTGTTTAAAGTCGTTAGCTCGACTTGCATTACCTCAAAATTTTCATGGTGGGACAAATGGAGGAAAGTTACCTCCAACCTTTGGAGCTGGGTTGTTACCCGGGAAATAATGTTTCAAACGATAGCCATTGACTTTAAAGGTACCTTTTGTTGGATGGTGAACCTCAACGGCCCCGTGAGGAAACACTTGTGAGACCGAAAATGGCCCATACCATCTTGATTTCAGTTTTCCCGGAAAAAGTTTCAATCGAGAGTTGTAAAGTAACACTTGGTCTCCGACTTGAAAATGTTTAGCTTGTTTAATGTGCCGATCATGATATTCCTTTGTCTTCTCTTTATACCGTCTTGAACTCTCATATGCTACCGATCTCCATTCATCTAGTTCATTTAACTGGAATTTTCTCTTGTGGCCTATTAGATGGGGATCAAAATTCAATTGCTTTATGGCCCAATAAGCTTTGTGCTCCAATTCGACGGGCAAGTGACAAGCCTTCCCATATACCAACCTATACGGAGTTGATCCAATAGGGGTCTTAAATGTCGTTTCGTATGCCCAGAGTGCATCATCAAGTTGATCCGCCCAATCCTTCCTGTGATGACTCACCGTTTTCTCCAAGATTCTTTTCAATTCCCTATTAGATACCTCGACTTGACCACTCGTTTGGGGATGGTATGCAGTTGAGATTCTATGTGATACCCCATATCGTTTCAAGACTTTTTCAAATTGGGAATTGCAAAAATGAGTGCCCCGGTCACCGATGATCGTCCTTGGAGTGCCGAATCTAGCGAACAATTTTTTTAAGAATTTTACTACCACTCTTGCATCACAAGGTTGGAAATGCTTGCGCTTCTACCCACTTGGAGACGTAGTCTACGGCCACGAGAATAAACTTATTGCCATGAGAACTAGGAAACGGTCCCATGAAGTCGATCCCCCAAACATCAAAAATTTCACAAGCTTGATTCCAAGTTTGCGGCATCTCGTCCCTTTTTGATATGTTACCTACGCGTTGACACCTATCACACAGTCTTGCACAAGCATCCGAGCGTCATGGAATATCGTGGGCCAATAAAATCCGGCATCAAGTACCTTCCGCGCTGTCCTGTTTCCACTTGTAGTGCCCCCCTGCGGCCCCGAGTGGCAATGCAACAGGATGTCATGTCCTTCTCTTGTTGAGACACATCTCCCGACAATTTGATCGGAACAAGTCTTGAACAGGTATGGATCCTCCCAAGTATAATGCTTCAGGTCAGCAAAGAACTTCTTTCTTTGTTGATAGGTGAGCCACTTTGGGAAAACCCCTGCTGCCATGTAATTTGCAATATCAGCAAACCATGGTGTCTCATCCTCTTCCACTACTCGAATCTTTGCATAATCGCTCCACGGGGAATGTGTCATTTATCCCCTTTCTCTTCAACTCCTCATCATGAGGCCCTTCAAGGCGTGATAAATGATCGGCGGCCAAGTTTTCGCCCCCTTTTTATCCCTTATCTCTAGATCAAACTCTTGTAGTAGAAGCACCCAACGGATCAATCGAGGCTTGGCATCTGATTTATTCAGTAGGAATTTGAGTGCAGAGTGATCGGTATAAACAATAACCTTAGATAGCACCAAATATGATCGAAATTTATCAAAAGCAAAGACCACCGCTAGCAATTCTTTCTCCGTGGTAGTGTAGTTCTCCTGTGCGTCATTCAAAGTCTTGCTTGCGTAATAAATAGGATGAAAGTGTTTACCCCGTCTTTGTCCTAATACTGCACCCTTTGCATAGTCACTTGCATCACACATCACCTCGAAAGGTAAACTCCAGTCCGGAGAAGCCACTATTGGTGCTTCAACTAGTTTCTTTTTCAAGCGAGAGGAAGGCATTCATGCAATCTTCATTAAACTCAAAACGAGTATCTTTCTCCAAGAGCTTTGTCGGTGGTCGGGCGATAGCGAGAAAAGTCTTTGATGAACCTTCTATAAAACCCCGCATGTCCCGAGAAAACTTCGATTGCCTTCACCGAACTTGGAGGGGGTAGATTTTCGATGGTGGAGACTTTCGCTCTGTCTACTTCAATTCCCCTCCTTGAAATCTTATGCCCGAGTACTATGCCCTCCTTAACCATAAAGTGGCATTTCTCCCAGTGAGGACTAAATTAGTCTCCTCACACCTTTTTAGGACTCGTTCAAGATTTTTAAGGCATAACTCAAACGAATCACCGAAGACCGAAAAATCATCCATAAACACCTCCATGATATCTTCCACCATATCTTCGAAGATTGCTAACATACATCTTTGGAATGTAGCCGGTGCATTACAAAGTCCAAAAGGCATTCGACGATACGCAAATGTCCCGTAGGGACAGGTGAAAGTAGTCTTCTCCCGATCTTCCGGTGCAATAGGAATCTGAAAGTATCCAGAAAGACCGTCCAAGAAACAAGTAGTAAGAATGTCCCGCGAGCCTGTCAAGCATCCGGTCAATGAAAGGTAAAGGGAAATGATCCTTCCTTGTAGCATCATTGAGTTTCCTATAATCAATACGAGACTCTCCAACTCCGTGACTGTTCTTGTGGGAACAAGCTCATTTTTTTCATTGGTGATGACTGTCATTCCTCCTTTCTTTGGCACCACTTGCACCGGGCTCACCCAAGCACCGTCGGAGATAGGGTAGATAATGCCCGCATCAAGCAACTTTATGACTTCATTTTTCACAACCTCCTTCATGTTGGGATTGAGTCTTCGTTGGGGGATTGCCGAGGGTTTGTGATTATCCTCCATAAGTATTTTGTGTGTACAAAAAGATGGGCTGATTCCTCGAATATCAGAAATCTTCCACGCAATTGCCTTTTTGTGCCTCCTCGGCATGCTCAAGAGTTGGTCCTTCTGTTCCCTTGTTAAATCCGAGGCAATGACAACAGGGAGTGTAGATTCTTTTCCCAGGAAAGCGTATTCTAGATGATCGGGGAGGGGTTTCAATTCTAGCTCGGAGGTTCTTCAATTGATGACTTTACCCTTCCATAATTTCTAAGGTCACGCTCCTCAATCTCTTCCATTTCTTCGAGTCACCATCACTGTTCAAGCTGCAATTCTTAGCTCGAAATTCTGCCTCAACCGTATTCAAATCATCCCTCCGGATGTAATCCACCTCTTCTACTCTTTCAACTGTTGACTGGATTACCTCATCCTTATCGAACAAGGTTAACTCGGGGGAATTCTTCAGACTAGTGTCAAATTCCTCACGAGTATAATTAGACCAGCTCTTGGATGGGGGAATTTCTGTTGCCAACTTTCCCCAGTCGATTCCAAAAATTTATTGAAGATTGATCGAGCTCCTTGATTCTCATGCAGATTGCATAAATGTATCCTCGCACCAATCTTCCTTCCAAAGATTATCGCTGAAAACCATCTTTGTCACTACGAACGGAAGTCAAAATGTTAGCTAACAACAAGAAATACCAAGAAGCAATAAAAGAATACACAAATTGGAATAATTACAAAAGCTCAACAACCAAGAACAAGAAAAACAAACGGGAAAAATGCAGGGAATAAATAACGGAATATAAACAAGAATGGCAAAAACGGCAAAACAAAAGCCAAATCAACACGCTAAAAGTTTTCCGAATATTTCTCGAGGGTCCCCCGGCAACGGCGCCAAAAACTTGGTGGTCGTCCCCGCAAGCGCACGGGTCGTCAAGTAATACCTCTCACGCACGCGTGAGAGGGTCGTATTCCCCGGGGTCCGAGAATCTATCCTTACTTCCTTCTCGCAATGTTGTCTAGCCGATCAATTTCGAGAGTAAAGGAAGAAAATGCAAAAACAAGAAATAAATGCAATTCGAAAGCTAATTAAACGGGGCAATAGAAAGTGTGAAATCGGGGTGAGAAAGCGGTCCCGGATAAGGATCCCCTCGGGGGCTACTGAAGTGTATAGGATCTTTGGGTTAACATGTAAATGGCTTGTTGGACCGAGAAAACCCTAGATTAGGTCAACCCGATGGTCACGGCGGTTGACCCCTAATCCGGTACGAGTATTGAATACGGGCTCTACCCGTATAAATCCTCATACGATTGCAAAGGGTGAGGTGGTTTTCTCAAACTAAGGTTGAACTACAAATAAGCAATTAACCCTAGAATTGGAGGGGTACAAATACCCGATGGTCACGGCGTATTTATACGTATTTCCCTTCCAAGCTTGGTGAGTCTAACACTAGGGCAATGGTCATGCAACCTAGTATTGGCTAAGTAGAGATACACAGAGTTCTCATGCATACCCTAACATTCAAAAGCACCAAACAAGGATCACAAACAAGTCTACAAACATTAATTGAAGCCAAGCATCCAAAATACACAAGTTCACCCCCAAGGTTCACCTACATCCGGTGACCTTGGGGTTTAGTTGTTCATAATATCAAAATACATACTCAAAGGCATGAAAACAACTAAAGAAAGCATAATCACTCCCTCAAATACGAAAATGGAGTTCCGAAGACGCCACTCAAGAGGTGGCTTCTCTTGTCTTCAACCCTCCTTCAATGATGCCCTAGAGTAGGATCTTGCTCCCAAACGCACTCTCCTCCAAGATCTCGCCGTGAAAACGCCCTCAAAGCCCTCCTCCAAGCCGGATTTTTAGATGGTTGTGTGGAGCTCCAAGGAAGAAGACTTCTCCTCCCCAAAATGCCCTAGAAAAGCCCTTTAAATCAAGACATCGCGATGCCTTGCGGGTGGCCTTGCGGGCGCAAGGTTGCCCGCAAGGCATCCAGAGAGTTTCTCAGGGATTTTTCCATTCAGAGCTACAGTATTTGGTGTCGATTTCTTCATGAATACGTTCTTGAGCTTATTTCGGGCCTGTAACACAAGTAAAACCACATTAAACAAGAAAATAGAAAACAACTTAACAAAAAGAGAGAATAAACTATACACAAGTACGTAAAAAATACGTATATTTAGACGTTTATCAAAGACCACGAAATTTCTTTGTGAATTCAATGTAGTGGAAGACAGCTTTCCTTGTGAAGGCCTCTCCATTGCCGCTTGAAATTCACATGAGTGAGTGGAAGATGTCAAAGACCATGAAACTTCTTTGTGAATTTAATTATGTGAGAGATCGCGACGTGACAATGCATGAGCCAAAGCTCAAAGGCATAAAAAAAAAAAAACAACTTGAAAAAGCTTAATTTATATGCAAATGAGCTCAAGGGCTCGAGATATCAAAGTCAAAAAGTCGAAGAGCTTCACAAACCCATAATGTGAGAGGCTTCACAAGCATAAAATGCCGAAGTCTTCTAACACCCAAATCGAAAGAAATCAAGTTCGTGATTACAACTTCAGATCCACTTTGAAACCAAGCAAGTCAAAGCGATCATGTAAAAAATTATAACTTGATGATGTGCAAGCCAAATCTCAAAGCACAGAAAGTCAAGATATAAAAAAAAAAACTCAAATGAATGACAAATGAGCTCAACAGTCTCGAGACATCAAAAGTCAATGACTCGAAGAGTTTCCCAAGTCAAGATTTGAAGGAAGTTTCACAAGCACACGAGCTGAAGCTTTTGAAGAATCAAAATCCTGTAAAATCAAGTTTGTGATTCATCAACTTAGAGAATCCACAACTTGAGATTCAAATCAAATCCAAAGATATGGAGTCAAATCCAAGATGCAAACTCCAAAGTTAAAGCCATTTCAAAAATCAAAGTCAAAGCAGCCAAGTCAAGATTCGAGATATAAAAGAGTCAAGACTTGAAAATTTATACAAATCGATAAATGAACTCAACAGTCTCAAGACATCAGAAGTCAAAGACTCGAAGAGTTTCACAAGTCAAGACTTGAAGAAAGTTTCATAAGCACGAAAGCCGAAGCTTTTGAAAAGTCAAAACCATGTAAAATCAAGTTTGTGATTCATCAACATAGAGAATCAACAACTCGAAATGCAAAGTCAAATCCAATATGCAAACTCCAAAGTTAAAGCCATTTCAAAAAGAAAAATCAAAGTCAAAGCAGCCAAGTCAAGATTCGAGATATGAAAGAGTCAAGACATGAAAATTTATACAAATCGACAAATGAACTCAACAGTCTCAAGACATCAGAAGTCAAAGACTCGAAGAGTTTCACAAGTCAAGACTTGAAGAAAGTTTCATAAGCACGAAAGCCGAAGCTTTTGAAAAGTCAAAACCATGTAAAATCAAGTTTGTGATTCATCAACATAGAGAATCAACAACTTGAAATGCAAAGTCAAATCCAATATGCAAACTCCAAAGTTAAAGCCATTTCAAAAAGAAAAATCAAAGTCAAAGCAGCCAAGTCAAGATTCGAGATATGAAAGAGTCAAGACATGAAAATTTATACAAATCGACAAATGAACTCAACAGTCTCAAGACATCAGAAGTCAAAGACTCGAAGAGTTTCACAAGTCAAGACTTGAAGAAAGTTTCATAAGCACGAAAGCCGAAGCTTTTGAAAAGTCAAAACCATGTAAAATCAAGTTTGTGATTCATCAACATAGATAATCAACAACTTGAAATGCAAAGTCAAATCCAAGATGTAAAGTTCAAAGTCAAAGCCATTCTAAAAAAAATCAAAGTCAAAGCAGCCAAGTCAAGATTCGAGATATGAAAGAGTCGAGGCTTGAAAATTTATACAAACGACAAATGAACTCAATAGTCTTAAGACATTAAAAGTCAAAGACTCAAATAGTTTCACAAGTCAAGACTTGAAGGAAGTTTCATAAGCACGAAAGCCGAAGCTTCTGAAGAGTCAAGATATGTAAAATCAAGTTTGTGGTTCGTCAACCTAGAGAATCCACAACTTGAAATCCAAAACAAATCCAAGATGCAAACTCAAGTGTCCAAGATATATGTTTCCAAATGAATGAATGAACTCAACAACACCAAGACATCAAAAGTCAATGGATTGAAGAGTCTCATAAGTCAAAGAAGAAAAGAAACTAAAGACTTCACAAGCATGACATGCCGAAGTTTTCAATGATCAAAATTGAAGCAGGTCAAGCTCATCGTTCTCAAAAGTTGTAACTTGACGTTTGGGTGATGCTCATGATGCAAGTCAAAGTAATTTGAAGGAGACCAAAGTCAGTAAAGTCAAAAGAAATATCCAGGCATAATTTTCGGCGAAAAAGTCTGCCAAATCAAAGTCAAAGTGTAAACTTAGATTATGCTAAGTTGGATAAAGATTAGGAAAGTAAAAAAAAAAAAATATAGTTCTCCTATCCTTTGTTCTGAGTCAAAATCATGTGTTCATGTCATGTTCTTGAAGTAATAAAAGAAATTGATTTTATTTGTTATTTCTCGTTCACATTTGTTTCTTAATCGGAGGTTCCTGTGACATTGTCCAGGGTAATTAACATTAGGGGCTTGCCCCTAATGGAAGTCGGAAACCCACAATCCCTTGAAGTCAAAAAAATAATCAAAATTCGATTTGTGAACCTTTATTTTGGCCGGTTAATCATATTAAAGGCCGGTTGAGAAAAAGGGCCCCACAGCTAATTTTAAGATGAGATTATAATAATCAATATTTCAATAGTATAAAATATACATAAATCTGCAAATTTTTATTTAGATGTAAAAAAACCTTATCATCTCTACATAATTAGTAATTAACTCAACTAAGAACTAAAGTAATAAATAATGTAGTTAAAAAATAACTTAATTTTGAATTCACAATTTAATTCAATTATTAAATATAACAATTATTCAATTAATTTTTTTAAAAAATGGATAAATCACATGCAAAGGAACAATGAATAATTATAATTTTCACAAAAATTAATCATAACAAAAATTACTGTTCACCCATCATGAATTTCAAAACTTCCTAAACCCCTCCCCCTCAACTTTTGCACACCTGAACAACCCTTCTATTATATTTTCATTCCCTTCTACACCCTATCGGTCACTTCAAGTGGGTCCTTGTTCTGAAATTTCATTTTTGCCCTTGCAAATGGTGGGAAAAAACCCGCCAGATCACATCAAGTCTAACCTTTATGCATACAATTGTGAATTTTTTTTTGCCTTCCTGCTTGCTTTTTCTCAAAAAAATTTTAGAAGGCGAATTACATCGTCGTCTTCTTCTTTTTCTTCTTCTCATTTGGTTTGTTCGATTTGAGTTTTGCTGGTTTCCCAATAAGGTGAGAATTTCTTCGTTGCTCTCACTTTGATCATTCTGTGTGAGTGAGTAACAATTTATAAAAATGCAAGGCTATTATGGAGAGTTTTTGTGCTATTCCTAGATACAACGGGGAGGGATGAGTGCTAATGTTCACGGCGCTGACTTCTTGGGAATCAGTGTTAGTTGAGATATGTGAGCGATGGGGTCTCGATATTTTCCGTGTGAGGGTGAAGTTTATCACACCCGATGGACATAAAACTGTTTGTCCAATAGAAAACGAGGTTGACATCCAGCGCATGTGTCACGTGTACTCCATCTTCAAATGCGGTGTAGTCGATCTTGTTATCGAGACAGATGATGTGCCATCGTATCCTACTGAAAATGAGTTCTTGTCGTTGTGAGGTTCTTCCCTTTTATGTTTATCTAGTTGTATATGTCAATTATTGTTTAATTATCCCATTCTCTGTTTAACTAGATCAAGTTATTGTTTAATTATCTCATTCACTGTTTAACTAGTTAAAGTTCCCGTTTAAAACATGTCTTCTCCGTTTAAATTATTACATTTCTGTTTAAATGGTGTCTTTAACGTTTAACTTTTATAGTTATCGTTTAAACATTTTGTGTTTCTGCTTAAAATCTTGATCGTTTTTGTTTGAACTAAATTGTTGGCAGGAATTCGGATTCTGGGAGTGCTTCTGTTCCACCTCATGGCGACCCTGACGGTGTGGCATGCCTTCCTTCCTTGTCAGATTAATCTTAAGTGTTGTCGTTGGATGCCGGACAACGTTTTCAAGGCGTTGAACACTTCAGAGAAGCACTTCGAAATTTTACTATCAAACGGAAGTTTGACTTCAAATTCCTAAAAAACGAAAAACAGAGGGTGACTGTCGAATGCGCTGCCGATGGTTGTCAATGGCGCCTTTATGCATCAAAGGAATACAATAAAAATACTTTCAGAATCAAGACAATGCACCCATTACACACTTGCTGTGATGGAATTGGATCGGCGTCACATCCGAAAGCATCCAAAAAATGGTTAAGCGCATGAGTGATTCAGAAACTCAAGGATCGGCCCTTGTACAAGGCTTTCGATATTCAGAAGGACATGTTGTGGGAACATGGTGTCCACATTCCATATAAACAGGCTTGGTTGGGAAAAGAACATACCCGGGTGATCCTCGACAGCAGCAACATCTCCAGCTACGATTTGTTGCTTTGGTACGTAGCCAAGGTAGTTGAGACGAACCCCGGCAGCATTTTGATTGTGGAAAGAGACGGGGAGCGTTTTAAACGTGCATTCTTTTCTTTCAGTGTGTGTATTGTGGGATTCAAGAGGGCATGTAGGCCGCTGCTGTTTCGCGATGGTACCCACCTCCTTGGAAAGTATCGGGGTACTCTATTGGGTGCCACAGGCAAAGATGGGAACAAAGGTTTTTTCCATGTCACCTTCGGTATTGTCGACAACGAGACCGATGCCAATTGGACTTGGTTCATTTCCAAGTTAGGTGATGCTTTATACAATGAAGGAGATTATCAAGAGATAATTACGTTCGTGTCACACAGGTCAAAGGGCCTTGTGAACGCTGTTGCGAGAGTCTTCCCTTCTTCACCACATGCATACTGCCTTTGACACTTAGAGGCCAATTTTATGAAAGCAAATGTCAAACTTGAGAAGGCATTGAGGGAGGAGTGTTGTTCCATATACTTTCGTTTTGCGTGGGCATCAACGGCTAAAGAATTCGATGACACCGTCAATGAACTGCAGGCCACATCACCCGAGGCCTATCAGTGGTTGATTCATCAGTCGGACATGTCACATTAGGCGATCTATCTGTTCAAAGGTGAACGCTGGGGCACGATGTATTCAAATGTCGCGGAGTCATTCAATGCGTGGATCAAAGAAGCTCGACATTTACCGGTAACGAAAATTGTCGACTCCATAAGGTATTTGAATGTTGATTCTATTTACCGCTTAAGAATTGCCCTTATCCGTTAACTTTTGCCGTATGGTTTAAACATCATTGTCTGTGTTTAACTTTCTAGATCTTCGTTTAATTTGTTGTCCTAATGTTTAAGCCGATGTGTTACTGTTTAAATATCAATGTCTTCACTTAATCTTGTTTAAGATTTGTGTTCTTCGTTGTACATGTTCAAGTTGATGCGCATGTTATGCAATCACCGTGAGCAAGCGAACAGATGGGAGACCTACTTATGCCCTAACATACATTCGAAGGTAGAGACACTTGTTGAGGAAAACTGAAACCTTCATGTTGGTCGTTGTGTCGATGATCGTTATAAAGTGACCAGTGCAACAACTCTGTAGATCTTGCCAATAGAACTTGCTCATGTCGCAGATGGCAAGTTATGGTATCCCGTGCAAACACGCTTGCGCTGCAATAATGTAGACAGACGCCAATGTTCATCGATTTATTAGCGGCTACTTCACCGTCGACAATTACAAACTGGCGTATAAAGAAGCAATATTCTCCATACTTGACAATGACAAGCCTACGGATAAAAATCGCGAACTGCGTTTGTGACCACCTGTGACGAGAAAGCAACCTAGGCGTCCTAGACGAAAGAGGATTGAGTCGCAAGCATTTGAGGTCCGCGAGTTACATTGCAGCCGCTGCCACACATCCGGTCACAATCGTAGATCTTGTAATGAAACTGTCGCCGACTAGGCATTGTAAATAAATAATTTTTAAATGAAAACAAACTTATTTGAGTGTCGACTTTTTCTATTTAAACAGAGAAAATATAATTTCATTGTCATTCTTTAAGGTTAAACGGTGACTCTAATTCTTAAACGGTAACACATAAAGTTAAAGAGAGACCTCGTCATTTAAACAGAGACTACTCCATTTTAAAAAGCAACACTGATATGTAAATTTTACAATTAAAAGTTAAATAAAGAAAGTCAAGTATAAAATAATACAGACATTAAATAAACACTAGTAAATTTACATCGAGAAATCTGCCATGTCATTGAAGAAGAGTGAATTGAATTTAAGTTAATAACGACAAACTGTTTTACATTTTTCCTGCGGATTTATTACTAATATTTAAACATTTGAATAACTGCTCTCATCAAAATAGAATAGCAATTACTTTCTTTAAAATTTTTATAAAAAGTACACTGAAAATCAAGATCAAATTTGCATGAATTTTATTTTTTAATTGAGAAATATGAGAAAAGAGCTCTAACAACCTCGAGCTAGATTTCTATTTAATTAAATAAAATATAATTTCATTGTCATTCTTTACGGTTAAACGGTGACTCTAATTCTTAAACATTAACACATAAAGTTAAACAGAGACTACCCCATTTTAAAAAGTAGCACTGATATGTAAATATTATAATTGAAAGTTAAGCAAAGAAAGTCAAGTATAAAATAATACAGACATTAAACAAACACTAGTAAATTTACATTGAAAAATTTGCCATGTCATTGAAAAAGAGTGAATTGAATTTAAGTTAATAACGACAAACTGTTTCACATTTGAGTAACCACTCTCATCGAAATAGAATAGCAATTACTTTCTTTAAAATTTTTATAAAAGTACACTGAAAATCAAGGTCAAAGATGCATGAATTTTATTTTTTAATTGAGAAATTTGAGAGAAGAGCTCTAACTTCCTCGAGCTAGATTTCTATTTAAACAAGAAGCTCAGAATCTCAAACAAGATAAAGTTAAACAGATATTTTCAGAACCCAAGAAAATATATAAGACACTTCTCAACTAGTTTTGTCAGAAAACATACCGGCTCTTGCCGGAGTATTCCACCCTCAAGGAAGGCCCCGACCACAACCCCGTATTTGTGGCTACGGTGACGGTCGATGGGACCCCGTTCTCTACTATTGAGTCTGTAAAAATAGTTAAGCAGGCCCAGAATATTGCTGCTGAGGTGGCGTTTAAGCAGCTCTGTCCTTCACACAGTGGGAAGATGAATATGTCTCCCACTACTGCTGATGATGTCTCCATGCCAGGTACATAATACCGTAAGATTTCTCTATGAATGTTTAAACTATGTTTGGTTCTTCTAAAACCTTGAAGTCTCCACTGCAGGGACTTCATGCAGTCAAGATTACTCCAGCAATGAAGAGTTGGAGTGGTTTTTGAAAGACTTACTCCACGATCTTACAGCAAAAGAAGTCTTTTTTGCTGCAAAACTTGATGGAATAACAAATCGAAAGGCACATGTACAAAAGCTGCTCCAAGCTTTGAAGGAGAAGAAAATGGCAGAGTGACAGTTTTTGTTCACTTTGTTTTCTTTTTGGAAAAAAGAACCCTGATGGGTATTAGTTTGTTAAGTATGTTTAAAAATTCTGCACTTTCTGTTCCAACTTTGTTAAAATTCTGCAACTTCGTTTAATAGAGAAAATCTAATTTCATTGTCATTCTTTAATATTTAAACGCAGACACTGAATCTTAAACAGAGACTCTTAATCTTAAATGGTAACACATATAGTTAAATAGAGATACCGTATGTTAAACAGAGACTACTTCATTTTGGCATTTGTTGATATTTAAACATAGACACTGAATGTTAAACGGAGACTCTTATCCTTCAACGGTAACGCATATATTTAAACAGAGACATATTCTGTTAAACAACGAGTACTTTATTTTAAAACGCAACACTGACCTTTCAACGTTACAATTGAAAGTTAAGCAAAAAATGCGAAATATAAAAAATACAGACGTTAAACAAATAATAGTAAACTTACATTGAAAAATCTGCCATGTCATTGGCAAAGGATGAATTGAATTAAAAATAATAACGAGAAAACTGTTTTACATTTGAAAACAAAGAAATAAATTCTATTTCGCCACAGTCGTAGACCCTCCTTTGGCAGTGATACCGGCTGCGCACCCTTTCATAAGTATGCGGGCAGCATACTTTAATCCTAGATATGGGACGTCGGATTGCGGTATCCGTAGCTTTTCACCGTTGAGTAATTGCTCGATAAACCGCATAACGTAGACGGCGCAGTCGAGACTTCTTTTTTTTGTCGTGGGGTTTCATTGTCATGAACAAATGGGTACATTTTGGTTACCGTCTCGCCGAACTCCATTTCGAGATAGATGTTGAATAGGTTCCACTATGGAGATATACAATTTGAGATTAGAATAGGGAGCATGTATGAAACTCTATAAATTGAAATCTATTTCTCAAACAATTTACCATTTCAGCCTCGTCTTTATCGTACTCTTCACTTTGGCATGAAGTGTAATGCCTGTATTCTTGTTTGTTATTATCAAGGACGACGACATGGAAGTGACCATTCGTGATTATGGGGAGGATGATAATGTCAATATCATGCACGACGCACAAGGCATCTCCGATCATAGCTAAAGTCATGTCATGTGCGTCTTCCTGCTTTGATATAAATAGTGCTAGTGGTCATGTGATGGAGGCATGCTTCTTATAAGGATATGGTATTCTAGTCAGCGACTTCTGTATTATGTATACAAAGGCGTCCATCACATCATCTATCACCATCTCCTTCCTATCAAGTAGTATGAATAGGTTGTCCGGTGTGGTGATGACAGAATCATTTCTCCACACGACAGACCTGCGGTTAAATGCCAACAGGTATAATTAAACAATAACACAAAATCTTAAGTGGAAAATGTATATCTTTAAACGAGAATGTGACTTGTTAATCAGTAACTGACAACATTAAACTGTAAAGCATTATCTTACATGATAACTCTCATATTTAAACGAAACTACATAACTTAAACGGGAACATATATATGTAAACAATTCCATAAAAATTTCATGCTTACATGTCCACAGAGCAGTTGAGGAAGATCTTTATCAACTCCTGCTCGAATTTGTTGAGGCGCGATTGTCCAGCGTATTTTTTCTTCTTCGGAACAAAGTCTTTCCGAATTCTTCATATTGCTGGTTGGCAAAGGCCATAGCTTTCATTTTGTTTTCACTGACGTTCCCTTGCCCCTCGTCAACAGCTTTTTTGGGGTCATCCTTACATGCTTCTCGCTGTTGTGGGATTGCGCCTACATTGGATGCGGTAATATCGGCCGCCGGTTCCTCCGTGAGCTGGATTTCGTTGACAATAGAGTAAACGACCTTCTCAAATGCGTCCACGGCAACAGCATCAAGGGGAGGCACACCCTTAGATGGTTCTTGCTCTTCAGGGATTGTGGCTACCTTGGATGCGGCATTGTCGGCCGCCGGTTCCACCGTCACGGGGATTTCGTTGACTTCCTCAACCGTGCTGATGCCAACAGTATCAACGATCTTCTCCACCGTGGCAGCCACATCATCAACGGCAACGGACTCAACAACAGCATCAGCCGCCGATGGTGCTGCTATTGTTTCATCGTCGGCCGGTGCTGTTAGGGAGGCATTATTGTTTTCATCTTTTTTGCAAGCCTCTTCAAATGTGGTCGTCTTGGGATGGCCATCCCGATGAAGTCGTCGTCATCAAATTCCGACGCCTCGTTCGTCCTGGGTACTTTATTTGTTTGGAGAGTCGGTGTAGTCGATTGTGACCATCCTTCCAATGCCTGAACTCAAGCGACAAGCCAAGGGAACTCGGTGATCAATATCTGACATGCCTACAGAAGAGTTGCTATGACATCTTTGCCTACTGCCGTCGGGGGGGTTGCCGCAGTCGGGGGGCTATAGTGATCTGGGGGACTGTCGTTGTCGTGGTCGAGGAGGGGGTGCTACCGTCGAGCGGGGGATTGCGTGCACGCGTTGGGCTAGAAGTAAGGGAACGGCGTCGTCGACAGCGCACGGAAAAGGTTGGTCTCTCATCTTGTCTTCGAGCAAGTGGTTCCGGGCAATAGCATCCCTTCGCCGATTGGCCCGAACAAATATAGCTCAGGAAACTAACATACGTAAAGAAAGCAATCTCAGCCAAAACATTCAATTTAAACAATAACAAATGTATTTAAACATTTCACATATATACTTAAACAGTGTCACACATAATTAAATAGAGAATGGCGCTTTTAAACAATAAAGACAAATATTAAACACAAACTACAATTCTTAAACGCTAAAGACTAGTTTTAAACATTAACTACTACGTACTTTTAAAAGCATTGTTGATGATTTATTACCTCTTTTCCATCGATAGATGACCAAATGGTTTCTATCGTCGCTTGCTTCCGGTAAGTATTTTCACCGTAGCACAGCATCCTTGGAGTCTTACCAAAACGGACTTTCTTCCCGGTTCCGGTCAGCTCGTAAAATCAGATGTTCATTACGACCAAGCAACCATTAATATACCCCGTGTTTGTCTTCTCCCCCGCGCATCTAGCTTGCACTCGAGCGGCAGCTTGTGTAACGTCCTCCATAAGCCATTTGTGCGTCGCCTGCGCCTATGCGTACCGCCCCATTCCAGGTAGATCGTCGCCATAATCAACGGTTCAATTGGGAACCGAGCATAAGGTATTTGGGAAAAGGATTGTCCCCATGAGGTACACCATCAAGAGTTTCACAAAATTTTCCTCCTTTCCCCTCTGTCCAACAAGATGCTGAAGAGTGGTCTTGATGGAGTCTATGTGTCTTTCGTAGCTTTCTGATAAATATCTCTCTTCAAAAGCCGACCGCGTTTTCTTCTTCTTAAACACGACTGTGTCTCTATCGCAATGCATGCCCAAAACGATAGCCACATCTTTAGGCCTAAAACTCAGTAGGCTTGCCCTAATCTTGAGTTTATTGGTGCGGCCATCGTACCTCAGCAAAAGAGAATCAAGAAAGGTAATCTCTTGGAATACAGCTTCCACCTCAGTGACTGGTGCAAAAGGTGTTCTTCGGATGATCTCCCAGTGTCGAGCGGTCATGTGGACTTTCAATAACACCATTTGTTAAACAGCGACCTAGTTTCCTAAACAGAGATATATGTTTTTAAACGGAAAACTCAACTGTTAAACAGAGACGCCACTTGTTAAACAGAGACCTAGGTTCTTAAACGTAAACCACAATATTTAAACGGAGACAAATGTTTTTTAACAAAAACTCATTTCTTACACGGAAACCTCATTTTACAAATTGCAACCATATCAAATGAAAGGGAAACGTACATTATAAATATTACACAAATCATAACAATCAAAAAATTATTTCGATTGTTACACAGACGAAAATGTAAACCAAAACAAAACCCTAGCCGAGAGATGTCCCTACAGACTAACAAAACCCCAGCCGAGAAATTCCCCCGCAGGCTTCAGTATCTTCCAATAAAAACAGAACCACAAAACAAAATCGATAAATATCTCTGTGCAATAGAGTACTCCAAATAAAAGCAAATGATAACTTTTTTAATACCTTAAACTGCAAACTGATGAAATGCCGGATACTTGCGCACGAGTGATTCTGAAGCTCAACAAAAAAAAACTGAAATTACAGAGGATATCCACGCAGAGACAACTTCGGAAAGGGAAAAGCTGAAGAGGCGCAGTCGAGAAAAAAAAACGTATACGGCTCCAGTGAAGCGCGTCTCTTGGGATTACCCTAAGAAAAATGCCCCACTTCTAGTGCCACGATTTCTCAAGCAAGCAAGAGGCAATTTCGCCCATATCATTAAAAAATAACTCCGTTAACCACCGTTAAATTCTTTAGGGTTTGGAAAATATTATGTTTAAAAGGAAAGAGTTTTTAGGGATTTTGAAATTAATGGGGTCTTTTTGGCCATTTTATAAATTTATGAGGTTTTTTTGGCAATTTTCAGTAACAAATATCTAATAATTTGGTAGAATACCCTAATTGGTCCCTTTATTTGTCACAATCTGCCCTTTTAGTCATTTTACTTTAATTTGACCCCGATTTGTCCTTCTACTGTCAATTTGAGGCAAATCAAGTCCAACAACTGACCGACGTTAGTTTGTCCGTCTGTGTTTGCTAACGTGGTTTTATAATGGAGGGACTAATCGGGGCCAAATTAAAGTAAAGGGACTAAAAAGGCATATTGTGACAAATAAAGGGACCAATTAGGGTAGATTGTGACACATAAAGGGACCAATTAGGGTATTCTACCAATCCATCCACATCAGCAAACTCAAACGGACAACCTAACGTCGGTCAGTTGTTGGACTTGATTTGCCTCAAATTGACAGTAGAGGGACTAATCGGGGCCAAAGCAAAGTAAAGGGACTAAAAGGGCAGATTGTGACAAATAAAGGGACCAATTAAGGTATTCTACCCTAATAATTTTCACAACAATTTTCACAGCAAATCTTTCAAAATGAATCTTCATACCAAAATAGTAAAACAAATATTTAATAATTATCCAAGAATTATTCAACAAATATGAAATATCTTTTCACAATAAATAACCACACAAAAAATTAAACAAATTAAACCATGTATAAAATAAAAGAAAAAAGGAATTAATCTCTAGCAAAGATAAAACATAAATTTGAAAGAGATTGGGAAAGAGAGATGACCCAACCTCCGATCTTTTTTAGAGATTTTGAGAGAACAATTTACTTTGTTTAGGTTTTATTTTTATTTTTATATTATTATTATTATTGTTATTGTTGTTGCTTTTTTTACATTAATATCTTAAAAACTTAATAATTATATATTGATAAGTTTAATAAAAAATATACCGAAATATTAAATTTAAATATAAACCAAATAAATAAAAGGAAAATAAAAAAAAACAGAATGAGAATCAATTCAAAAAAAAATTATCAGTGTCAAATATAAAAAAAAAAAAAGAAATCAAGCGTTTGGTTCGGTAATGTGATAACATTACCATGTGTTACACGGTGATATGAGAGCATTATCATGTTTGGATTATGGCCAATGGTAATGTTATGGTAATATGAGATTACCATCCTTAAAATATTATCAAAAAACTTAATAATCTCATTATCACCAACATAGATGGGTATCTTGGATTATCAACTGAAGTGATTTGGATGACTAGATTCTATTTAAGGTTGAAGGGTATTTTAGAAATTTTCATATTTTATCAAACTATTTTATTAATATGAGTTCTCAACCAAACATACTAATATCAAATTACTATAATATTCTCAGTCATATAATATTTTCATCCTGTGATAATCTCATTGTGCGGAGGAGGCTAAATTTGAAAAAAAAAAAATGAAACAATAAATAAATAAATAAATTCAAAATATGAATTTAAAAAAAAAAATATTAAAAAAATGTAAAACTTGTTATGCCGGGACTGGCCTGGGAAGAAAGAAACGGAGAAGAAAGAAGAAGAAGAAAAAGAATAGAAAAGGAGAAAACTAGAAAATAGATAAGGAAGGGGAGAAAATTAAAAAAAAAAACAACAAGAAAAAAAAAAAAGAAAAAGGAGAGGGGAAAAAACCGCAGGAAGATAAAGTCAGCGAACAGATCAAAAGAATGAGGATAAGAATGTGGAGAAAGCGTGGCCAAGGTTTACTAAACAGCCAACAAAAATAGTGCTCTTTTTTTTTAAAAAAAAGCATGTACATGCATGGTTGCATGGATTGATGGTGAACCCATGCAAGGATTACTCTCCATTAACAGAGCCAGGAACACATGAACATGGCCCTATCCTATAATATCTACGGTTTAGCATGCAATGGATTTTTGCACATATATGCTACTATGTCATGCTCGCATATATGTTCTCTCTCCCCTTTCATGCTTTATTTTTTGCATCAAATCATTATATTAGAGGGTAACAAATTGAATTATCAAACACAAAAGTTATTCATCTTTTCCATCGTTATTTGCTTATGTATGTTGCTGATGGTTAAAAATCAATGTTGATAATTCATTTGATTCCATATTTATAAATAGTTCAACTCATATATATCTTAAGAATGTAGAAAAACAAAGACAGTTTTAAAAATGTGAGAAATAGAGATAGGCATGAAGATGTTTGGCCTGTGAGAGATATTATTTATTTTGGGGTATAATCTTGGATTTAATATATGAACATTTCAAATTGCTTTAACACAACTAAGTGCACATATATATATATATATATATATATATATATATATATATATATATATATATATAGTGGAGATTTTATATATCACGAAAGACTTTGTCATGCATGCCAGTATCCTCTCATGACTCCACATCATATTGTTAATTCAATTTGCCCCTAATTGCAGTCATAAACTTACGGTCACCTCAAACTTAAAACAATTAAAATTTGATTTGTGATTTATTTATTTTCGTCCGGTCAATTCAATTTATAACTGGTTGAGAATAAATGATCCCACGAACCCATAATATTTATTATTATCGCTCAACATACATACATTATATAATGCTCATCCCTAAAATCCCTTTTAATGTAATTTGTCGAGTTTTAATTGGTTGTTTGGTTGAAAGATGGATTCTGTTTGTTAACATTGTTGGATGAGATTGTGCTTCTTGGCTTTTGATTTAAACCCTTTCTCTACTTCCCGCCCCGCCTTGGAAGCTCTGATTTTTAGCTGTTTCTCTTCGCTCTTCGCCCCTCCGCCTTCAAAGCTCCGCCACTGGCCGTTTTCTCCGGCTTGAAAGTTCGGCACCCATCTCATCACAGGTAAATAAATGTATGTCTCTTCTACTATATTTGCTTTAGCTTTCAATATCAAAAATCCTCATTATACTTCTATGCTTGCCTTACCAATTTGGACACCATGATACAGAGCACGGTGCCTGTGGCGTGGGAGAAGGAGGTGAGGTTAGGGTTTTGGAGAATGAGAAAGGATTCCCACTTTTCCCATTTAACAAGAAAACAAAAAAGAGTTACTAATTGTGCAAACAAATCCATGAATCCACACAAACAAAGTAATTTGACGCGTCATTAAAAGAAAAAAAAATAGAGTGAGTGATTAGTAAGTAACGATGGTACTAGCAACAGGAAACTGGCCTCTCCGGACTAATTCCCTCTCCATGCTTGCTCCCTTCCTCTTCTCCACGGTTATCTTTGCAATGAACTCCCTTTCCAGCAACCAGAAGAAAGAAGAAGAGGGAAAGCTCTTCCTCCAACCCAAAATGAGAGCTTAGAGAGACAAACCTTTGGACTTTGAGAGGAACCAAACCAAACCAAACCAAACCAAATTATGAGAAGGATTGGCAGAGAGAGAGAGATGGAAAGAGTTGATACAAAGGAATGTTTGACGAGAGACAACTGGTAGCCAAATGGAATTTGCCCACCTTTTAAAATATATAATAATAATAACATAATTTCCTATATATATAGTTTGCATTTATAACTTTATAAATTAGAAACTTTTTAAAGATGTTTATTATTTATATTTTTCCCCAATGTTTTGTTTCTAAATTTTGAACATAATTAGTTTCTTTTTCTCTTTATCTTTTTTTTCTTGAAGAAATTGGTGATATTGCATTAACTTTATATATATGTGGAGGTTTGCATATTAATTTTTCAATATTTTTGTATTACATAAGATCTAAATCTCTTTCAAATTAATACTGTTTTTTTTTTTTTTGTCACTCTAATATTATCTTTCTAAAGTAGCTTATTATAGTTTTATGACAAGTACTTTTGCATAAAATTTGCAATGCCTAGGTTACATTGTTAAAAAAAATAGGTTCATTACCTAAAATTAGTAAAAATCGAGCAACAATTAATAGAATAAAGCGTATGAAAAAAATTAGATCTATAAGATCGCAAAATATGAATAACACAAACCATAATAGCGCTACTAGAATCCTTGATAGAAAGAGACACATGCATACGATCATACACAATTGTTCCAAGTAATGGAGCAATTGAAAATATAAGTACTCAAAACTTTTCTGAGATTCAATCAATCAATAATCCTACTTTGAATGTAAATGGTGCTGAACCTGAGATAAAAGCTTCGACAAGCAAAGGAGTTGGTTACAACAAGCTGCTACGAACGATCAAACCACTAATATTAATGCCCAGGCTAATGTGTATAATCATAACACCAATGTGCGCTCTCGACATAAAAGTAAGTTTATCTTCCATTGAAATAATTGCTTCAGTTTTGTATATTCCTATTTCACTTTCTATATTCCAAAATCCTAAATAATTTGAAATTCTTACATTTATTAACGTAATTCCCTTAATTTGCTAAAGGAGCATGCTTTGAAGCATCATATTTCGGTGGTCCACAATTCATATGTGAATTCTGCCATGCAGTAATGTGGTATGATGAAAGAGTTGATCTTTCAAAAAACACTTATGCTCCTAAATTTAACTTATGTTGCAAATAAGGTCTTATTTCTTTACCAACTCAAAAGCCAACACCCCAATTTTTGAAAGAATTACTTGATCCTGATGGTGGAACAAGAAGTTTAAAGTTCAAAGAACAAATCAAGATTTACAACTCCATGTTTCAATTTACTTCAATTGGTGGAGTTGTTGACAATAGTATAAATCACATAGCTGGAGCGTATGTATTTAAACTATCAAGCCAAAACTACCACAGGTTAGGATCATTGTTGCCCATAATCGGACAAAAGCCTAAGTTTGCTCAACTTTATATGATTAAATCAGATGTAGAGTTGAATTATAGAATATCTAATTTCACAGAAAACGAAAATGCTCAAAGGATTAACAATGAAGTAGTCCGTGGATTAAGAGATATGCTAAATGAATGTAATGCGATAGTCAAAATCTTTTGATTAGCTAGAGAGATGCAAAAACAATTCCAAGAATTGCCCATCAAAATCAGGTTACTTGCAAGTCGAGAGCTTAAAGATCATAATTACACACTACCAACAACCCCTGAAATAGCTGCTTTAATTGTTGGTGATTTTGGAATTGCTGAACATGGAAGAGATATTATTGTTGAACATAGCCAGGAGGGATTAAAAAGAATTAGTGACTTGCATCCTCTTTTTGTGCCACTTCAATATCCGCTATTGTTTCCATATGGGGAAGATTCTTTTCATTTGAATATACCTTATGAAGAATCTCCTGTTTAGAATAAATTAAGAAGATTATATGTAACAATGCGAGAATACTATGCTTACTTAATTCAACAAAGAAATGTCAACACCAATACTTTACTAAGGGAGGAAGACTTCTTCAACAATTTACAGTGGATTGTTATGCTATAATTGAAGAAGCAAGGTTACGATATATAAGAGATCACCAAACAACACTAAGAATAGATATGTATAAGAATATTAGAGATGTTATGGCCCATGAAGATGTTCACGGAAGCTCTATTGGCGGACGAATTATATTACCTGCAAGCTTTATACCAGGACCATATGTTTGAGAAATATCAAGATGCAATGGCAATTTGTAGATACTTTGGGTACCAAAGTAACGGATGCATTGAGAACTATTAAAGGCCAACGTCCAGAAGATAGAACCGATATAATATCAAGAGTCTTTCGTATAAAACTCAAGCATTTCATGAATGATTTAATGAAAAATAACCATTTTGGCCCTGCTCAATCAGGTTAGGAGATTTATTTCTTTTAAATTTTTTTTATTGTCTTTTCAACTGAATGAGATGTGTCATTAACCTAAATATATTTCCCCCTTTTTATGATCAAAGTTGTTTACACGGTTGAATTTCAAAAGCGAGGGCTACCACATGTCCATATTTTGCTATGGTTGGAAAGAGAAAATACAACCATGACACTAACTGAGATTGATAACATAGTGTCAGCTGAACTTCCAAATAAAGAAATGAATCCTATAGGACATACTAAAGTAACTTCATTTATAATACACGGACCTTGCGGTTTTGCAAATTTACACACACCATGCATGGTGGGCGGAAAGTCCAAAAAATTCTTTCCTAAACAGTTTAGAACTTCAACAAGTATAGATGATGATGGATTTCCTCAATATTGAAGAAGAGATACATTAGCAACAACAATAGAAAATAATGTTGAGTTAGATAATTGGTATGTTGTTCCTCATAATGTTGATCTAATAGTTTGATATCAATCACATATTAATGTGGAGGTTTGCAACAGAACAAGAATAATCAAATATCTTTTTAAATACATTAGTAAAGGGCCTGACAGAGCTAGAGCTATGTTTGAAACTTCATCATCAAGAATAGATGAGATCCAAAATTATCTAGATTGTAGATATTTATCAGCTTATGAAAGTTGCTGGAGGCTTTTTGAGTTTCCAATCCACCACAAAGAACCTTCGTTCAATGACTACTTAAACACCTTCCGGAAGAACATGATATCTATTTTAGTAATACCCAATCAATTCATGGTATTGCAAAGCAACTCAAATATTGAGAAAACTATGTTTCTGAGAATGGATGACTACTAACCAAATTGATGATAGAGGATGAATGCTTCTATATGCTGATTTCCCAACTAGATTTACATGGCATAAGAAAGACAAGACATGGCAGTTTAGAATGGGTGGTAGAACAATCGGTAGGATAATATATATGCATCCATCATCAGGTGAATTATATTATCTAAGATTACTACTAAATGAAATAAAAGGAGCACAAACATATGAAGATTTGAGAATAGTTAATAGTGTGATATATTAGGCTTTTAAAGAAGCTTGTTTCACTTTAGGATTATTGGGTGATGATACAGAATGGTCAAATGCTTTAACACAAGATGCTCAATGGGCTACTGGCGGTGGATTAAGACAACTTTTTGTCACAATAATCTTATTTTGTGAGGTTGCAGATAAAAAAACTCTTTTTTCTAATAACTGGCATATCCTAATAGATGATATACAATATAGACTAAGGAAGGCTTTTAATAAAGATGATTACAACATTTCAAATGCATATATGAAAAACTATTTGTTAATAGCTCTTGATGATCTATTACATAAACATTCATCATCACTTGAAGAAAATGATTTAGCTCATCCACAATCTCTTGCCTTGAACAACTTCACGAATCGCTTACTTCTAGAAGAAATGAGCTACAACATCAACCAACTTCAAAAAAACCATTTATCTATGGTCGCTAAGTTAAATTCAGAACAATTTCTAATTTACCAAAAAATCCAAAAAGTAGTCAATAGCAATGAAGGAGGCATGTTTTTTGTATATGGACATGGCAAAACTGGAAAAACTTTTCTATGGAATACTATTATAACCGAATTACGTTCTGAAGGTAAAATAGTTCTTGCCGTAGCTTCATCTAGAATTGCATCATTATTATTACCTGGAGGAAGAACATCTCACTCCTGATTTAAGATACCACTCAATGTTGAAAAATGTTCTACATGTCAAATTAGGAAACAAACTCAGTTGGCATAATTAATAAAACATACTACTCTTATTGTATGGGATGAAGCTCCCATGATTCACAAACACTGCCTTGAAGCTTTAAGCAAAACTCTACAAGATCTACTGTCATAAACAAATTTGGAAGCATGTTCAAAACCATTTGGAGAAAAAGCAGTCATCCTTGGTGGAGATTTTTGCCAAATTTTGCCTGTTATTCAACATGGAACGAGATTAAATATCATTAATGCAACTATAACACATTCTCACTTATGGAACCAATGTAAAGTATTTAACCTTAAAACAAATATGTGACTTCAACAAAATAATCTTGATGAATTAAGAAAAGCTCAACTCAAACACTTTGCAGATTGGTTATTACAGATTGGTGATGGTAAAGTTGCATGTGTTGAGAACAATAATGATGAAGAAGGTGATTGTATTGAAATTCCACAAGAATTCTTGGTGAATGACTTAGGAGATTCATATGAATCAATAATTAATGCTATCTATCTACAATTTCAACATAATTACACAGACCCAAACTATCTTAGAGAAAGAGCTATTGTAACACCATATAATGAAACTGTTATGTATTAAATGAAGTAATGATTCAAAAATTAAAAAGTATTGATAAAAAGTATTTAAGTTCAGACTACATCTCAAAATCTTCAACAAACTTTGAAAATCATGGACCGTTATACTCGACTGAATTCCTAAATGCGTTAAAGTTCACAGGGTTACCCAATCATGAACTAACTTTAAAGATAGGCTCTGTCATTATGCTAATTAGGAATATAAACTAATCAAATGGACTTTGCAATGGAATTGGATTAGTAGTCACATAACTCTGTCCAAACATTATAGAAGTAAAAGTAATTTCAGGTTCAAACATAGGTAAAAAAGTTTACATTCCTAGAATCATTATGACTATGCAAGATGCTAAATGGCCGTTCATAATGTGTAGAAAGCAATTCCCTCTTAGACTTTCATATGCTATGACCATAAACAAAAGCCAAGGCGAAACTTTAGAATTAGTAGGTTTGTACTTACCTAGACCTGTCTTCTCACATGGACAACTATATGTAGCTCTGTCAAGAGTTACATCTTCTATAGGATTAAAAATCATGATTCTTGATAACAATGGGAAAAGTACAAACAAGACTAGGAATGTTGTATACAGGGAAATATTTGATAGTATTTGAATATGTTATAAAGCATCAAAAACAACAAACTTGAAATGCTAATACTTACATGACATTTGTTAGGGAAATGATAGCATTTGCAATTTTCACATAATATTATCACATACTTCCAAATCAAAGTTTCAAGCTATTATATCTTTATCCTTATCTTTTCCTTGAAGGTTTGCAATTCTCACATAATAATATCTTCATCTTTTCCTAGAAGATTTGTAATGAGTTTTAAGCACATTTCACAGCTTAAGCCTCCTGGACAAAACCAAATGATAAAGCTCATGATAACAAGGATTTAGGATAGTTAGATCCCAACTTCAGCAAAATTTCTTGGCATTGCTTTATTGGCAACTGATATTTAGGTAATTGGATTATATATACATATTGTCTGGGTGTCTCTTTTATAGAATAAGATTATACATATTATATGTAACATAAAGTTCCCCATTTTTTAATCAAAGTTTAGTTCAAAATGATTTACTCAATTACAACTCACATTAAGGCCCTTTTAAATACAAAAATAATGTTATTTGTCCTATGTTGTTTTAATACAATGACATATTCCCTTTGATAATATTTGAGCATGAAACCTATTTTGAGCATAAAGCACTTTCATTTGCATATCACGTATCATATATAATATTTTTACAATAAGAATTTCTTTGGTAGGGAGATGCAATACATGTTCAAATTAAAGACTCTGATTGTCCAAAATTCCAAGAAAAACTCATTGAATGAGCAATCTATAAAATTTCAAGGTTCCATGTTGTTCGTCCAAACGGCGGATATCTATCTACAATGAATGAATTTGCAATTTTCATTGGCCCCACAATACAAATGACATTAATCTCATATGATCCAACTCCTTATCCTAGATATCATTTTCAGTATCTAGATCGAGAAAAAATGACCCTGTATGCGAATTCCGACAAATATTTAATAGATATGAAAGCGATTAATTATCCCTATCAAATATTAAATCCATGATATATTATACAAACCAATGTTTAAATTTATTATGCAGATGCAATTGGAACTCTAACCTCTATTGGATCAATATCAACCGTGCATTTGACCATGTTTGACAAAACCACCCACAAGAGAGATAGTTTTATCAAAGAGCCAAGGCAAAGAAAAACATTGCTTCAGTAATAATTTGAAAATTTTTAAAATACACATACACTCATATATTATCATACTCAATATTAAAAAATGAACACTCAAATAAAACTTATGTCCATGCCAAATTTAGTTATTTGATCTCCATGTACCAAATTTAGGACCTCTAACACCCACAAGAGAGATATTTTTATCAAAGAGGCAAGGTAAAACAAAATATTGCTTCAGTAATAATTTGAAATTTTTTAAAATACACATACACACATATAATAGACCGAGGATGACAGTACTGGTCCTACCAAATGTGAGTAAAACTAATATCAACAAATCTTGCGAATAAGTACTATAACCTTAGCTTGGTTGGAGCGAGTACCTGAACAAGGAGCATGGATTTTGGTGGGATTTTCATATAGTGTCCCAGTTTAAAATCCGTGAGAAATGTTAGAGCTTGAGACATGCTGATATATCCATAGGTTTTGAATGTCACATTGGCTAAAGGCTTCCCGGGGTATAGATATCCAATAACCAGCTCTGTTATGACATTTAGCTCAGGTCCCTGCATCATTTAGCTTTGAATGCACCATTAGTTCATTCTGGGCATTGTATTTTTAAATGTTCAAAAGACTATTAACCTTTGTTATTTAGTTATTTGTTTAAATACTATTTTTTTTTTTTGAATATTTAACAATGACCTTGCAATATTAGAACAAAATAACCATGCATTATAGATACTTATGTATATAATATTTATTAATTACACTATTGAGGGTTTACATTACTAAGCAAGCGTAATATGAAATAAACCACATGTTCTAATTACTGTGTCTATGTCATTTTGTCTCCTTATATTTGCACAAAAACATAAAACAAACATGTGGTGATGACCTCAAGATAACAATATAGGAATCAACTTTTCCTCACATAAATATTGATGAACTCCTACAAATGCAACTAAGACCTATGCTTCTCTTTGCTGGAACAGTTATTAAAACGTGCCAAGGTAAGTTCAACAAAATTAATAAATAAATACTCATGAATAACAAAAAAAAACCTAACATTCTTTAATTGTTGAACAAGTGCAATTTATTTAGCTACAACCACTGCTACAAAGATTTATATCAATTTGGATATTCCAGAAACAAGAGCCTTAAAAGAGAAGTAAGTAAATTAGTGCAAGTTTCTTTCTTACATTATTATTTTTCCCTAATAAATAATACTTACGAAATAATGTAGACAACACCCTGAAGATCAACAAGTACAATTGCTACTCATGCAAAATCCAGAACCAACAATACAATAGAAAATTCAACAAGCGAAATCTGCTACAATTAGGCAACTCTTGAATTTCTCACCTACTCTAATTGCTGTAAGTAAAACAAAAAAAATTCTCCTATGAAATTACAACACACAAAATAAGCACTTTGTTGATATCAATATAATTGAGCTAAAACTATGAGTTTGTTTTATGTAGCAAACACTATTCAAATGTGATGCTTGGATAGAGGAAATAGACACATCTTGCAACATATGTAATAGAAGCATGACCGAAACAAAAAATTCTAACTTCACTTGCTATAACCATGGGATAAAAATTCCAAAACTAATTTAAGTATGACCAACTCTAATATTACACAACTCTTGACTTCCTACCTAAAGCAATACTCTTTTTTGTGGTTGTAGCTTGAAATTATCAATGATAATCAAAGATGAAACCGGTGACATGGAAATTACAGCTTTTGATAAACAAACCGAGTCGATGACAACTATAAATCTAGGCTTGATGCGGACTACGAGAGGAAATATCAAAAACAACAGTTCCTGAGAAAATAATCGACATAATAAAGAAAAAGTTCGCTTTCATTATTGGTTTGCCACCAAAAGCGATTAAAGATGACGTCCTAACTTATAGAATTTATTAGGCAAATCCTATACCACTAGAAGGACAAAGCTCTATTGAAACACCAAACACTCAAGCGATATTGAAGGAACGCACTATTAAAACAAAATTGAACAATGCAGAATCAAGCCCTCAAGATGAAACGAGTGAAATACTAGCATGCCTTTCACAAGTTGAAATTCCAACAGATCTGTTTCCAATAGATTCTCCACCAGCTAATAAACAAAGAAAGTAAGTTTCTCAAAACACACAACAATGGTATTGCAACAAGATTCCCTTGCTAATATTTGCTCAAACTTTTGAACAGGGGCAAAGAAAAAATTGGAGAAAAAGTCTAAAGGCATGAACAACAAGAAGCTCCTAGGAAAAAAAAAATATATCAAAACATGGCAACCAGTACAACACTCTACACAATGAGTGCTCTTTTGAATTTTGTGCTCTTTTACCTTCTTTTATGCTATTGTCTTATTCAGCAGTTACATCATAACAATACTAACAATATTGTAATTATACTTTTCAAGCTTTAGAGAAAACTCAAACATATAGTATCCATAGTAATATGTATATTTGTTTAATACAAGTGTTTTTGCAGAGAATGTATAATGTCTACATTGCATCTTCCAAAAAAAAGCAGCTTATTACAGGTGTTTACTCTTTTAACTAATTTCTTCAAGGTATATTTTTGTATTTGTGTTTTGATATTTTGTGGCTCCTCAAAATTGTCCAGGTTCACAACATGTTGGATACCATACAACGAAGTACTACCAGCGACTGGACAATTTGCAGTGTTTTTGTCCTCAGATTTACCCAACAGACTTTCTACCCATCATTCCTTTGCTCGGAGTAGACCTGCCAAAACAAGAGCATAACATGCATTATATATATATATATATATACTTTCATACAACTTGAAATAAAACAGGACACCAAGCTTGACATTATAAAAAACAGAAGAACATGAGCACATATTGATTTTCTGAATGATCATAGAGACAGAGATCTTGTGAGGATGACATACGTCATCAGGAACAAATAGAAAAGTTTCAGGATGAACACCCTTCCATTCACAAATCATTTCTCTAGATGAACTCAACTTAAGGTGAGTTGGACACTTACCAACTGAAAGGTCATACATAAATTCATAATATCCAGCATTTAGAGCATATAATATGTCCATTTGCAGACTAGGTTAAAAACAATTTTAAAAAAGAAATAGCAATAGTAAATTATTATAAAACCTTCGTAGTAAAACATGGAATTTGATATTGAAATTTAACACCATAAATATCAGAAAATACAAAGCCTAAATAGTTCTGAACATGATTCCTTAAAATGCTATTTTTTAAAATTATAATTATTACAATTATTAATAAATTTTTTAAAAAATATTATTACAATTTATAAGTGAACAAACAAATCCCTGAACGTAAGCCCCGATTTATAAGTGAACAAACAAATCCCTGAACGTAAGCCCCGGGCACCTACGTTAGTCATATAAAATCCATATATATAAAAACATTTTCATGGGAGCACCCCTTGCCACCCGCAGATCCACCTATGTATATGGGCCACTTGGCCTTGGCCCAACATAAATGGGACATTGAAGTTGAACTTAGGATTATTAAACTTTAAAATTCACTTATATGCATATTATTTTTTATTTTTATTTTTATTTTAGTTTTCTAAGATTGAATCTATTTAATATTAAAAATAATTATCCACCCTTAAAATAAAAGATTGGTATTAAAAAGTCGGAGTTAAATCCAATGATTTATCCATATTTCTTAAAAAATACACCAGATTGTCATATTAAACCAATACTATATTGTTTTCTAATTTTAAATTTTTTATTACACGCAAATAATTGTTGTCGCCCCTTATTAAATTAGTAAATTATTAGTACTAAGATAACTTTTTTAATTTTTTGTATTTGTAATCCATTGTTTATAGATTACCACTAAAAGCAACAAAAATGAGATTTGCTATATCCATATCAAATTATGCCCCTCTCTAGATGTGGCCACGGTTCATAAACGGTTGGTTTTGATTTTTGAAGTGCCGATTCCTGGAACCTAACCGCCTAGACAAGGTTCTTGGCGGTTTGGTTCTGCTTCGGTTCAAGCAAGTTGGTTTAACGGTTCCGGTTTGAAGGTTCATACTTCGGTTCTTTTTTTTTATTTTGGTTTTTTTTTCAATCAAATAATATATTTAAAATTAAAATTATCACGAATCATGCAATATGTAGAGAAAAAATACAATATTTTTTATAAAAATACATGAATTAATTTAATACAATAATTTATGAAGAAAAAATAAAAGTATTAATTCAAAAACATAAATTTGCAAAAAAAATTACAATAAGAGAAGAAATAAAAAAAATAAAGGGCATGAATTTAATTATATTAAGTTGCCAACGTATCCTCTCGGGGTATAGAGGAATGAAAGCCCATGTAGTTCTTTCATTTTTATTAAACATATTTTTCCTATTTTTGAAATAGCTAATTGCATGCATCATCGTCAGATAAGTTTGAACTAGAAGTCGCCATTGTTGTACCAGAGTCATCATTTACCCACTCATCTGATGATGATGAATGTATAAGATCATCTTGACTTCATAATCTAGACATTTCCTATTCATTGAGATAAGTTTGCGCTTCAATGATTCTGGAACTAATCTCGATCTTCTTTCATCTACAATGTTTCCTCAATTACTAAATGTTTATTCAATTGCAACAGTTGAGCAGAAACTACAAGGAGTTGTTTAGCAATCTTGGCTATATACATAGTTTCCTCATTGGCTTTTTAAACTGTTGAATAGCAGATTGAATTGCTGGTTGAACCGCCGGTTGAACCACCGGTTCAACGGTTTGGAATTTTAGAACATTAATCAAACTTTATATGAAGGTTCAGATTCCGATTTCAGGACGGTTACAGTTTTGCTGATTTTTTGGGATCTGGTTCGATTCATGGTTTTGGTTTAGAATGGCCACGTCTACCCCTATCCATGTTTGATATCGGAATATTCCATTAGTAACTTGCTAGTAAATTTGTTTTTCTCTTTTTGATAAGTTTAAAGATGATATTTCTTATTTTGCTAGTAAAAAAATTAAAAAACTATAAATCATATATTATGACGTGATAGATTAGATTGTGTCCTCATAAACCATATTTTGAGTATGCCTCAATTATATTAATGGTGCTTAAATGGTTCGATAATTTTAGTTTATAATAGTATCATTGTTATTATTACTATTCCAAAACTGTACATGAGATCTCAATTTCGTGCAACTGGTTTTATAGTTATAAATAAATGCAACAATAGTTTCAGCATTATCAACAGCCACTATCTAGTATAATCAAATGTTACCCAATGGTGTATAAATATTATAAAATTATTGTATTCTTCATTCACTATTCACTAGATCCGCTATCGAATGATGTTATTTCTGTCCCTTCTACAATTCCATGACAAATAGATTTATTAGCTCAGTTTAATTTTTAAAAATCTTCTAAGCATGCACGTGATAGGACTCTTATTGCCCTATGTGATGTTTGTAGAGTTAATTAATCTCTAATTAATTGATAAATCACCGTAATTAATGCACCACTGTATCTTTATGTCCCTTGATAATCCCTTAAAGGGGCTACACTTGTCATCTTTGTCAATATATATATATATATAAAAGTGAAGGGGACCCTTTGTCATCCTTTGTTTTTCATTTTAATTCATTTAATAATAATGTTTTATTTAACATGTCTATATCACCATTATTTTTGCTTTAATATAGCCCTTTTTAGCTTTAGTTTTATAAAATATTTTATAATTAGAGTAAAAGAAAAAAGAGATTTTTGAACCAAGATGAAGATGAATAAAAAAAATAGAATACGCTATTTAATCCATGTATTTTGCTCGATCTATCTCTTTAGCCCCCTATTTTAATTTAACCTCCAGAAGTTTCTTAATTGGTGACATGAGGAAAAATTAATCATAACTCCTCACGGTGGTTCTCTTCTTCGTCCATTGTTGCTGATATGCCATTCTTAAATATTAAAATATAAATAATTTTTTTTTATCCATATGTATCTCTAACAAAAATAGGTTTCGCATCCAAATTGGATCTGATCCTGATATCTAAACCTTTAGCCTTCTTCATTCACCAACCACCGTCAGCCCCATCTACTCCATCCACTACCAGTGAAGTGCGTCCGATTGTACCTCCACCAACATATCCCCGTCGAATCTTCATCCGGACCATCTTCTTCAGTCCTTCTCTCCAATACACTGTACAGGAATATCATAACCAATACAAAAATTGATAAAAAGAAAATTATGTTCCTCTTTCAGCTTATCATCCAAAATTTCATCACTAGAACAAACCGAAAACCCCATCATCCTCAAATCATCCAATACCGCCCAACCAAACCACCACCAAATTTGCACCAAAATCAACAAAAACAAGCATTAGATAAGATCATTAGAACCAAAAATAGGTAAAAGAAAGAAAAAATGAATGGATAAATCACCTCAAGAAACTCGATCTCAGGATTGAGAATCTGGACCTCAAGCTGCAACCGCCTCCGACTACAAAGTTTGGGGGTACTTTGGCCGTGACATGCGGCTTGGAGTTGGTGCCACCGCCTCTTACCACAAAGATCGGGGGTACTTCAAAGGCGACTTGGGGCTTTGCGCTGGTAATACCACCTCCACCGCCCCACCGACCGCCATGATGCGAGATCTCCCTGCCAACTTGCAAATTAAGAACAAACATCACACTTCAGCAAAATAAATACTAAATTAACAAGAATTGGTTCAAAATACAACAATTTTTCTCATAAACAGAGGCCGAAACCTGGTGAATCCCGTAACCTTAGCTCTAGAGAAGGAGAGGATGAATAGAATTTCGGAGAGAAAAGGGAAAGGGAATGTGTACGGCTTCCACTGTGCTCCTCTCTTCTCAGCAGCTTCTTATATCCTCCACCCATTTCCATGTCAGATGCCAAGTCACTGCTGACTCATTTGAGATCAGTCATCTCTTGCCACCGCTACTCATCTATGCACTTTACTACTTTGCTCCTCCTTCCACAGAGAAACAGATAATAACAAATAAAGGCAACTTATGTAATTACTCTTGGCGGGTGTCTTATGTATTTACCACTCTACCCTTACTGTATATTAGTAACGATTGTAACAGAACAATATTATTGTAGATATAATACTGCTAATACGCAATTGCGACGCCCAACTCATCAAAACCTATCAAGCAAGTGGTTTAAATCTGGCACACCACAATTGTGCAAAACTCAATGGGAAGCCTAACTTCGAGGAGCAGCACAACACCAAGCCCATGGAATATGAAGACGGTGTAATAAATAGAATAGGTAGTAGGGTCACTACCAAACGTTGATGTGGTGGTGGAGGCATAATTAGACGCACTTCGATGGCGGTCGATGGAGTAGATGGGAAAGACGGTGGTTGGTGGACCAAAACTGGAGGAAGAGGGCAAGAGGTTAGGATATTAACAACAATGGACAGGTTCGGATCTAAACGTGTCTTGTTAGAGATACATATGGATAAAAAAATAATTTTTTTTATTTATATTTTAATATTTGAGAATGCCACATCAACAACAATGGATGGAGAAGAAAACACCCGTGAGGGGTTAGACTTAATTTGCACATCTCAATAATAGAGAGATCTCTATAAGTCAAATTAAAATAGGGGAACTAAAAGGATAGATTTAGTAAAATATAGAGACTAAATAAGATATTTTACCTACAAAAATTAAAAAGTCTAAATAGTAATTTTTTTTAAAAAAAAATTAAAGATTAATAGAAAAATAAAAAATCTTGAGATATAAGTAATAGTCAAGCCATCCTCAAATTTGATTGTTGGAATCTTCTCTTGAAAACCATTATTCCCTCTCTTTTTCGTATTTCTAGCTTTCTCCACTCTCTTGCGCTCGGCCGCCTTGGTTCACTATATCCACTTCCGTTGCTCTCTGATCTTTCTTAAAGACTTCATCCTTTGTATTTCTTCCTTGTTTTTGTATTTTTTACATAATTTCAATCATTATGGTAGACTAATGGTTCTATTATCTGAAGAGATGCAAATTGTGAATATTTTTTTTGCTTAAAGTATACAATTAATCATTAATCATGTGCTAGTGAATGATCCTTTGCTTATTCTATACTTAAAAGGTGAAATTTGTAATTTCCACATAACTTGCGCTAAGATGCAATTTGCTCTTGTTGAGTTTTTGTGGTTTTTTTTTTATATAAAAGATTTTTCTTAAAAAAAAACTAGATAGCGTGATTTGAGTTCTAACTTACTAAGTTTATCTCTTATCTTTGATTTCTTGTTTCGCCACTAACTATATATATATATATATATATAGTGATTATCCTAGTTATATAGAGATCTTGATTTGGACCATTGAAGTGACCAAAATTTGAGATAATAGTATTGCTTTAATTTTAATCAAAAAAAAGTTATGCGACGGTATTTTTTCATGAAATAATTGCATGAAATTACTTCATTACAAAAAAATCCTTTGATTTTTTAAGCATATTTGCAAATCATAGTGGAATTAGATTTACTCCAAAATTTGAAATTACTTCATTGCAAAAAAATCCTCTGTTTATTCATCTTGGCCTAAGATTTTAGTTGATCAAGATCTGATCGTAGATATCATTTGGTGATCTGATTGTGGATATCACTTTAATATTATTCTATGCATCATATTAATTTATCTTTTTCTTTTTTTGGCATTGTAATGAGATGGATCAATGTATTGAAACACTTGTGTTTATTCGTTTATCTTTGTTTAGCCTAACATAACAGCACAACAAATTAGATGGTCGCTTACAATTTTTATCCGTAGTAGATTAACAAAATAACAAAAGTAAGACCAAAATTAAAATAATGAAATTAAAATGTGTGATCTATCATTTTTAAAGTTTTTATGATTAAAATCAAAATAACATAGTTAAATAATGCAAATTCATAATAAATTAAAAGTATAGTAATAAATCTGGTAATTAATTTAGTAATAAAATTAATAGTTATATAAATTACTTAATTAGCATAATAATTATGATCCTTAAAATAATATTCACTAGCATAAATTTGTTATTCACTAGCAAAAAAAAAAAAACTTAGTGTGTTGACGACTATGAGTACTGTAGGACTGGCAATGGGCCGAATGACCCATGGCTATCCTGAGCGCAACTGAAAACATATAGGATCTAAGCAGAAGATGGCCTAAAGAACCGGGATGGACTTAAATGTATGAGTTCGATTGAATTTTTAGGCTGGTTTTGGGTTATATATATTTTAGCCCAACCCGACCCAGCCAGGCCCGAATTTTCTTTGTATAGGTTATTGCCTTCTTTAAACAATTTGATGGGATCAAGAATTAATTCTCTTTGTGGTTTTGATCATATAATATTTGCTTTTTACGGGACAATTGTTGAACAATTGTTACTTAGGTAATAATTGCTTCTTTTGAAACTTTTGTTGAACCACTGTAATACTTATTAATATTTATTTCTTATAAAAGTTGTACTTATATATATATGATGTAATATGTAATATTTGTTTATAAAATTCTTATTTGAACAATTTATAATACTTGTGATTTTTTTTTAAATTCTTATTAGTGGTTTATTTATATATTTATTTTTATTATTTGGTAAAACAATATTTATCTTTTGGGTTGGCTTAGGTTGGATCTAGGTCTAATGAAAATTAGATGAGCTAGGTTTGGACCAAAATAATTAGGCCTAAACCCCAGCCCAGCCCAACCCGACTATATGGTTCGCTTTTTAAGTTTAACTCAAACCATGTCCACCCAAAACCATAGATGCTCACGTTATTTAAATACATAATGCCAAATACATATTTTTAAATTTCAGATTTATAAATCCTTCTAACAATAATACAATATCTTCAATTATAGCTAACCAAACATTAAATTTGACTTCACTACATTTTTAAAATTTATAATTAAATTATAACTGAAAATCCACAATATTTATAATTACATCCATTCTTTCTTACGCTACCTAAATTTTTTTCGTGATTGATGTTTGTCTCTCGTTAGGTGCGACTCAAACAACGAGGTACACTCCACAGTGCACAACCAGCAACCCATATGGAAATTACATGCAATAATAACACATTTTTTTTAAAAAAAAATATTTATATTTTTTTCATAATTACATTATCCATAATAAACAATTCATTTAAAAACAGAGAACTCAAAACTCCATCACCACATACGGACAAAGTATTTACTTATATCACTCGGTGTCACATAGATGGATAAAACCGAACCTGATTTTTTTTTTTTTTTTTTTTTTTTGGTTGAGTGTCACTCAATCCAATGATGCCTCAATGCCTAACATTTGTCGTCTACTCTCATCAATATGGATGTGTGACATATCATATGTTTATTATGCTTTGTATTTTCTAATGGGAAGGGGCAAGTTGGTAATTCTACATTTGCCAAATTACATAAGTTATTATGCAGAGCTGGAGTTGGCTAGCTTGAATGGTGAGTTGTTGATGAGCTGGCATCTAAGTTGCATATAAAGGTCGTAAGCTTTCGCTAGAGAGAAGCTTCTCTTGGTTTCTTCTCCTTCTTCTTCCATCTTCTTTTCTTTTCTTCTCTATTGCTCCTTTATTCATTTAGACATTAAAGCTGTGCTTGATTGTTTTTTTTTACTAGAATAATTTTTCACATGTCATTTTTTAGTTAAATAAGTTATTTATTTACTTAAATTTTTCATAAAAAATTTTTCCTCTTATGTTATTATATGACCCTATTTTCTCTCAAAACAGGAGAAAACTTTTCCTGCCTCCATTTTGGGATAAATTTTTCAGAGAAAATATAAAGGGTTATGTTAAAAAATAACATTCGGGGGCTAATTTTAAAACAATGGAGGATCTCTCTGAAAAAACTTTATTTAACTGATTTTTTAATTATTAAAACTGAAATTACAAATAGGGTCACGTGAAACAACCCTCAAATTAATATATATACTACATGTTAGATATGTTTATATTTTCAAAAAATAATTAAAAATGTTTTAAGAAATGATATAAAAATAATTATCAAATGTTTTTATATATTTTTTTAACAATTTAATAATTTAAAAAAAAATTAATGTAGTAATGAATTAATCAGTGTTAAACATGTGGTAAAAATTTAAATCAATTTTGATATTGAATTCTTGTGCACATAAAAAATATCTATTACAAAATCTTAAAAAATAATTGATTGGGATTAAATAGCACTTTAGGTAGCTAAAAGTACAATTTCCATGGAAAACATTTTCCATGCAAAATGTGATTTTTTCCGGGGCAAATTGATGCAATCAAACAACAAATGAAGTTTTTTCCATGAAAAATTTTCCGTGGAAAATAAGAGCAATCAAACAACAATATAAGAATTTTTCATAGAAAGTTTTTGATTTTCTACCTAGAAAATAATGCCAATCAAACTACTATTTTTTCATTTCCACAGAATCCATGGAAAAAAAAATTTTCCCACCTATTTTTCATGTTGCCAATCAAACAAAGCCTAAGTGTTCATATTTCACACGGATTAAGCATGTGAGGGGAATGGGAATAGAGATGGGAATAGAGTTGAGAATAGAAATGGGAATGAAAACTTCGTTTGGACGGGAGAGTAATGAAATAGAAGTTTATGGAGACTGAGAAAAGTGAACATATAAAATACTATAAAATTACTTTTATGCCCTTATTTTAAAATGATAGATATTTTAAGTATGTTTAAGTGATAAATTAATTTAATTAATTATTATTTTAAATATTATAATTAATTAGTTAAACTAACAGCCACAAGGTTCAATTCATCACGATATAGTCATTGAATTAAATAAATTATTTTTAACATATTTTTGACTTATTTTACTTAAATTTGTATAAGTAGAAATGTAAATTAATTTATTTATATTCTTACACAAATAATTTATTGGTTAATTTAAAAAAAATCACTTTGTGATTACATAGTATGCTAAAAACATTACATAAGAAGTGAAAGAAATATACAATTTGACAACTTACAAAATGAATGAAAATGAACAATTTGATAACAAATGAATGAAACAAGCATGCATTGTTTTTTTTAATAAAAAACAATGAGTATAAAAATACATCAAACTTGAAAACATACAGATTGGAGAAAAAAACAGTGAGTGTAAAATTGTGCCGAATTGCTTGACAATAGCTATTTGAGAATATTAAACAAGCATGGATAATAAAGTTCACAAGCTAAAGTATTTTCTTAAAAAAAAAGCACACCATAAAGTATAGAAGCATATGCTTTATGATATAGAAAGGTTTCTCATAAAATTCTACACCGATATTTGTCGCCAAAAGTGAGTCAAGTAGTTGTCATTCAATGCATGGGTTAAGCCTCGACAAGCATCATATCCTGTAAAACACTGAATAAAAGTGAATTATGAATTACTAACATGAATTATATATTTACAAAAGTAATAAATTTCATCCTTACCAAGATAGTTTACACATTTGGTAGGTAAAAAGACATTCGTGTCATGAGTATTCGACAAAAGCTTAGCTTCTTGTCATTTGGAAGATCCCAAAATACTTTGAGTTGATCTTCATCTTTTGCCAAGACCTATAACATAAATAATGCTTCATCATCGATAAGTCCATCAAACGTGAAAAGTACTTCACCTAGTAATTTCTTTGTCTTCAATTTCTGCACGAGCTACTTCATTGGGGGATGCAATCTCAACACTGCGAGCAGTAGATTCAGCATTGCGGTTTGCAGCATTTGCTAGTGCTTTGAACTATGGACCAACCATATCAACAAAACTACGAAAATTTGATGAAATTTGCTCCAATGATGGAGCTGCAATATGGCTTTTCCTTTTTCGGTGCCTTGATGTCTTTGAGGCGCTGCTATCAGATGGAATAGGGGATGGGGATTTAGTTGGCTCTTGCGATGGCTCTTGTGTGTGCATGAACAAATCATCCATGGCATTTGAGATAGGCCTGCACCCTCCTCCAATATAATGCTAACTTCATTTTTATATTGGCTTGCATCATCTCTGATACCACACACACTACTGCCAAATGCCCTATCCTTGGTGACGACCGGGGCAAGTTTATTAAAAAATGAAAAAGATTTGCCATATAATCCAGTTGCTTCCTTGTGAGCCTGTATTGCATTACAAAAGAAAATCAAACATATTAATAACAAGTATATCTTATTAAAAGAAAATTTACCAAATATCGTTATCCCTATCTTCACATATTCATCATAAGCGCTTTTGTCACACATGATAGTGCTATTTTCATAATTCCAATCAAAACCGCCCATGCGTAGAATATCACATATGGCAGCAGTTTTAGTTCTCAAAAGCTTCACACGAGATTCGATATTCGGTGTAGCTTTTAGCATGGTTTGTGGGATTTTTTCTTTTATCATCTTTTCTAATTGAAGGAGATATCCACCCCGAAACCCATTTTCAGTCCGCCACAATGGGTCCATAGAAAGCTCAACCAATGCATCAATTAGGGCTTTATCTTCATCAGGGGTCCAGTAACATTTGTTTTGTCCTCTACTCCTTTGTTGTGACTCTGTGTCCATACTAAAGGGAAAACAATGATAAGAAATAACAATAATAATAAAACACAACACTATCATATATAAGAATTCAAGGCATAGCTATAAAGTAATTCAAGTACATTTGGCACACAAATGTATGATATTAATATTAAAATGTACTTATGCAAAAAAGATATAAGCCAAAAAAAGCAATACATATAGGTGTCCATATCAATGGATATTTAATAATAAAGTCAACTTAAGTGCGACAAGCTAAACATGTCGATAGCCATATCAAGTCTAAATTGAGTCTATTCAGCTAATGGTTCAATAGCTGTAATGTTATCAATATCATCTTGCATGTGGTCCTCCAAGGGCAAAGCATCCATTTCATCCTCGGCAGGATTTTCTGTCATCTCTCTTCTAATAAAATTGTGTAGCAAGCAACATGCATGAATAATACGTCGTTGGGTGGTTATGTTGTAGAAACTTGGACTTGCTAGAATTTTCCAAAGCATTTTTAGAAGGCCAAAGGTCCTCTCAATTACGTTTCTAGCACTAGCATGTTTCATGTTGAAAAACTCTTCAGGCGTTGATGGTTGATGTCCATTAGTCCAAGAACTCAAGTGGTATCATTGACCTCGAAAGGTGCAAGAAATCCAGGACAATTTGCATACCCGACATCAACCAAATAATAGTGACCTAATTAACAAACACACATGTATTTATTGTTAGGTATAATTTTTTTAACAATAAAAAATTCATGAGTAATGATGACATATTCTATTTACCACTTGGAACCTTTAATCCATTTGGTCTTGTAACAGCATCCCTAAGAACTCGGCCATCATGCGCAGGACCCTCCCAGCCAGCAAAAACATATGTAAATTGCATGTCTTCACTACAAACCCCAAGTACATTGGTAGTGATTTCAGCTTCTCTTGATCTATATCTTGGCCGATGAACTTTAGGCACTTGTACTCGAATATGTGTCCCGTCTAATGCTCCAAGGCAATTCTACATTGTGAGCAAAACAATTGGTACTTTAGGTACATGTACAAAGAAACAAAGAGAAATCTATAAACTTAGGTATTGCCTTAAACCATTTCCATCTAGGATCATTTGAATTTGCGGGGACTTGTTCAGGTTTCTTTAGCAAAACACCATGGCATAGAATATTTGACTTCAAGACAGTATGAAAATGCTGACTAACTATCTCCACAGATCGTATGAAGTCAAATTTAACTATTCTATTTCTGACATGGTGTGCTATAATGCTTAACAACATTGCCACCATCTCTTCAAATTTTATTTGCATACTGTCTGAGATATTTCACTTCAAATTTTATTTGCACAACAACCAAATCATTATAGACATTCAATTGATTTTTTTTAATTTTTTTCATATTATTTTATGTCAAGCAGTAGGAGAATGCTTAGGCATGGAGGATTTAGAAAACGAAAAGAAAAAGATCACAACATTGGAGAAGATTTTCCAAAAAAAATTGATCTAGCACTCCATCATCAACCATCTGACATCTGTAAACGTACAAACATCACAAGTGGATCAAATAGTCATCATATTCTTCAACAGCCAAGAGAAGGTTCTAACTCTATTGGTAAAGAACAATTCACAATTGTCTTAAATTTTAAATTTAAGTTATGAATTCATCGTCCATATTTATTTTATTAAATATCACTATCTTATAATGCAATTTTATTTTATTTATTGTAATAGGAATGGTGGACACCTCAATAAGAAAAGTAATTAAATGCCACTACGGAGGTCATTTTACATTTTCACAAGGCCGAAAATATGTGAATGAAAAAGTGAAAGTCACCGATTTTGATATTGATTTTCTAGCATATTTTGATATGTTGGATTTTTTGAAGGAGGAATGTGAATTTGACATTTTGAGAGGTGACAAGTTTTATTATTTAAATCCATCAAGCGCTTTTGAGGATTCTAATGCCCTATTACTAATTAAAGATGACAGAGATATCCAAAACATGCTTGATAACTATGCAAGTTTTAGTTCGAAACCTATTGTGATATATACTCTGTTGAAAGATTATAACGTTGTGCCTAGCAATTCTTCTAAAGAAAATTTTAGACATAGTGATGTGGATGTGATAAACAATGGAATCGAAGAGCATGAACCAAGTCCCTTAAATATTTCAGGTATATAGTGTTTTTATTCCATACATTTTATTTTAATAAATTTGATTTTTTGTTTATTGATTTAATATATTTTTATTTCTTGTTAATAGCTTCAAAAGTTATTAAAAGAAAAACAAGAGGGCCTACACGTTGCTTGAGACTCATTGGCTTAGAGAATGGACAAAAATTGCAAGTAGAATTTGATGATGACCATCAAGCTGTTGGTGATAACTCAACAGATTTTATTTGGTTTTTAGGACAAACAGTTCGGAATAGATCATGTTGTCCTTTACAAATCAAAGAATGGAAAGATATTCAAAATGACTCCATTGAACATATGTGGCGCATTATATTAGTAAGTTGCCCAATAACTAATTCTTTCTCTAATTAATGTAATTGTCTTCTTTATTTAAGAATTATATAATTATATTAACTCTTATTTTTTAATTTTATTTTCCTTAATGGTCTCTTTGTAGGAAAAGTTCAATTTTGAAATTCCAAATGGAAGAAAAGAAGCTATTTTTGGTCATATGAATGCTTTATATCGAGATTATAGGCACAAATTGAAGAAGCAATATTTTGATTCGAAAACAACTTATCAAAATTGTCTAAAAAATAAGCCTATGCATGTTCCTGTGAATGATTGGAAGTATTTAGTTAATCTTTGGAGTGATGCAGCATTTCAGGTTAGTGTAATTAATCTAATTACTTAATTTGTTATTGTTATATAAGTATATTGCTTTTATTAATTGGAATTTTTTTATTTTTTACAGGAAAGAAGTATGAAAAATAAGAAAAATAGGGAGAAGCGTTCAATGCCTCTATACACAGGAACCAAAAGTTATGCACGACTAAGACACCAAATGGTATGAACATTGATAATACTTTAATTTGTTTATTTAGTTGATAGTAAATAAAGTTATTGGAGTTTTTCTTAGCATTAACAGAATTTTGTTTTAGTATGTTGTGTTATTTCTTTATCATAAAATCTCTTTTATAGAAACAAGAAAAAGGAAAGGAACCTTCTCGTGTTGAGGTTTGGATTGAATCTCGAGAAAGAAAGAGAGACAAAGAAATTGATCCTTCTTCACAAGAAGTCATTGTGAGTATTACTTTTTGTACTAATTTTCTACTTGTATGTTTTTTCATATATAATAATATAGAATAACTAGTTAATTATTGTCTGATAATAATTATAGGTACAATTTGATCAATTGAAGAAACAACAAGAAGAAGGGCAAATTTCATTGGATGATGAGCAAATTTTTCAAGAAGTACTTGGACCTGAAAAAATGGTTATGTAAGAGCATATGGCCCGGGTAAAAATATAACAGAATATTTTGGGGTTATACCATCAAAAATTGAACTTATGAAACGAGTAGAAGCAACCAAAAAAGAAGCAAGCGAGCAAGTTGAAATGGCTAAAAGGGAAGCAAATGCAAGAGTAGAGGCAATGGAAAAGCAAATGGATGAAAAAATAGCAAAGATGAATAGAGATTGGAAAGAAAAATTTAAAATGTTATTTCATCTCCATGCTCCACAAACGCAAGAGTAGACATCTAATCTTTATGACTGTAGTTTTTATAAATGTTATTAATATTAGTGATGAAAACTTCTTTTGTAATAATTATTATGTACTATTTCCACAATATATTGCTTTAATTGATTAGTTTCATTTTTGTTTTGGCTATATTTTTATTCAATTATTTTTATTTCATTATTTGCACTTAATAGCTATTAATTCATTAACAATTATTTATGTTTAAAATTAAAAAAATAAATTTTGCTATTAAAATATTCAATGTGTAGCAAACAATTTTGATATTTAGATATGAATTTATCCTAAAAGATATAAGTTAATTGCTATGATCCCTCCTAGCTCGCCGGATCATGTCCTTAAGCAATCATTGTGCTCCTTCTCGACGGTATTCCATGCACCGTCTTAATCCTCTCAAACAAAGCTTTCCCTTTCTCTATTAGCTCGCATGGCTGCACGCCATAAGCATCTTCTCTTAAGCATTTCATCAAACACCTTCAGTGCTTGAGTCGCCATCCCATGCAGTGTGTTGGCGAAGAGCATCGCGTTCTAGGAGACTATGTCTCTTTTGGGCATTTCGTCGAACGCCTGCTGTGCGTTCTTGATGTCGCTGCATTTGGCAACGTAGATGTAGGTCGAGAAGCCGGAAAGGAGGGTGAGCGCGTGAAGCATTTGTCAGGTTTCCAAGACTACGAAGATGGCGCACGCGTGGAGACCAACGCCGAGGGTGTAGTTGTTCGATCGGAGATGAGCTCTGGTCATGGCATGGAAGGAGATAAGGGCTTGCTCTCCATGCCCGTTCCTCGCAAGACCTCCTATCATCGTCATCCATGAGACAATGTTCTTCTCCGGTGAGCTTTGGCCTTTAGCACCTCCCTACCAATAAGTCCTTGGTTCCATCCCTGTTTAGATCAACACTCTTTCTACCCTTGTTCATTGCTTTGTGATCTATTGATCATCAATGAATCGGTGAATTTGCAATTGCTTTCCCTTGAGTACTTGTATCACAAATATTAAAATAATAAAAAAAAAAAAGCTATTAAAATATAATTGTTTTTATACCACAAATTACTGTTCACCCCTCGGGAATTTCAAAACTGGCCAAAAACCCCCTCCTATTTTTGCACACCCCGGACAGCCCCTCCGTTATAGTTTGGTTCCCTTCTACCCCCCGTCCGTCACATGAAATGGGTCCGTGTTACGAAAATCCATTTTTGCCCCTGCAAATGGTGGGAAAAAAACCCGCCCGATCACATCATGTCATGTCTGGCTTTTATGCATACATATGTGAGTTTTTTCCCCCTTTATGGTTTCTTGTTCGCTTAGAGAGCTTAGAAGGCGAATTACATAATTTTGTTCTTGTTCTCCTTTTCCTTCTGCTAAGTCGATATTATGGACAGTTTTTGTGCCATTGCTAGATACAACGGGGAGGGACGAGTGCTGACGTTCACCGCGTCAACTGAATGGGCGTCAGTGTTAGGTGAGATTTGTGAGCGCTGGGGTCTCGATGTTTGTCGCGCGAGGGTGAAGTTCATCACACCCGATGGACATAATACGGTTTGCCCAATAGATAACGAGGTGGACTTCCAGCGCATGTGTCATGTGTTCTCCATCCTCAAAGGCGGTGTAGTCGATATGGTTGTCGAGACGGATGACGTGCCACGGCAGCCTTCTGAAAACGAGTTATTGTCGTGGTAATGCGTTGCTCTAAAACAATTATGCAGTTGTATGTCAGTTAGTGTTTAACACTACCATTATCTGTATTAAAGAATGAATTATCCGTTTAAATTGGGAGTCTCCGATTAATTTATCATGTTTCTGTGTAAACTATCATACACCGTTTGCATTATTACATCTATGTTTAACTATGTCTGTTAACGTGTAAATATTAACTTAGGCGTTTAAATAAGTGGACTTTATGCTTAACTTCTGATCGTTTGCGTTTGAACTGAAGTGCTTGCAGGAATTCGGAATCTGGGAGCGCTTCTGTCCCACCACATGGCGACCCGGATGGTGTCGCATGCCTGCCATCGTCGTCAGATCGACATGAAGTGTTGTCGTTGGACGTCGGACAACGTTTTGATGGCGTTGAACATTTCCGAGATACACTTCGCAATTTTGCTATCAGTCGGAATTTTGATTTCAAATTCGTGAAGAACGAAAAATACCGGGTCACTGTGGAATGCGCGGCCGGTGGATGTCAATGGCGCGTTCACGCATCAAAGGAATATAATAGAAATACCTTCAGAATCAAGACAACGGACCCGACACACACCTGCGGTGGTGGAATTGGGTCGGGGTCACACCCGAAAGCGTCCAAAAAATGGGTCAGCGCACGAGTGATTCAGAAGCTGAAGGACCGGCCCTTGTACAAGGCCATCGACATTCAGAAGGACATGTTGCGGGAGCATGGTGTCCACATTCCATACAAGCAGGCTTGGCTGGGAAAAGAGCATGCCCGGGTGATCCTCGACGGCAGCGACATCTCCAGCTACGATCTGTTGCTTTGGTACGTCCATAAGGTGGCTGAGACAAACCCCGGCAGCGTCGCGTTTGTGGAAAGAGATGGTGAGCGTTTTAAACGTGCGTTCTTCTCTTTCAGCGCGTGCATTTTGGGGTTCAAGCGGGCATGCAGGCCGCCGCTTGTTTGTGGATGGTACTCACCTCCTCGGAAAGTATCGGGGTACTCTCTTGGGTGCCACAGGGAAGGATGGGAACAATGGCTTCTTCCACGTCGCCTTCGCTATTGTCGACAACGAGACCGACGCCAATTGGACGTGGTTCATTTCCAAGTTAGGTGATGCTTTATACGACGAAGGAGACTACCAAGAGACAATTACATTCATTTCGGATAGGTCAAAGGGCCTTGTGAACGCTGTTGCGAGAGTTTTCCCTTCATCCCCGCACGCGTACTTGCCTTCGGCACTTGGAGGCCAATTTTATGAAAGCCAATGGCGAGACTTGGGAAGGCATTGAGGGAGGAGTGCTGGTCCATATGCTTTCGTATCGCGTGGGCAACGACGGCTAAAGAATTCGATGACACCGTCAATGAACTGCGGGCCGTATCGCCCGAAGCGTTTCGGTGGTTGATTGACAAATCCGACATGTCACACCGGTCGAATTATCTGTTCAAAGGTGACCGATGGGGCGAGATGTATTCGAATGTAGCCGAGTCGTTCAATGCGTGGATCAAAGAAGCTCGACACCTACCGGTGACGAAAATGGTCGACGCTATAAGGTACTCGAAGGTTAAATACATGTAACGCTTAAGCTTACCCGTTACACTTTAATGTTCGTTATCGGTGTTTAACATGCACCGTCCGCAGTTTGATATCGTCGTCGGTGTTTAACATTCACATTAACCCTTTAGTCCGGTAGAATCCTGTGTAAGATAACAAATGTTAATATCATTGTCTCGGTTTAAATAGCGTCGTATATGTTTTTCTTCTTCGATCTTTAGTTTATTACGTTCTGTTTACTCCGATGTAGTGGTGTTTAAATATTCATATATTCGCGTAAATTTCTTTAAGATTTCCGATATTCGTTGTGCAGGTACAAGCTAATGCGCATGTTATGCACTCGCCGTGAGCAAGCGAACAAATGGGATACTTTCTTATGCCCGGACATACGTTCAAAGGTTGAGACGCTTGTGCAGGATAGCCGAAGTCTTCACGTTGCTCGCTGTCTCGCTGATCGTTACGAAGTGATTGACCAGTGCAGTAACTCTGTAGACCTTGCTAGTAGAACTTGCTCATGTCGCAGATGGCAAGTTTATGGCATCCCGTGCAAACACGCTTGCGCTGCGATATTGGTGACGGACAGCAATGTTCATCGTTTTATTAGCGATCACTTCACCGTCGACACTTACAAGTTGGCGTATAAGGAAGCTATATTTCCCATACCCGACAATGAGAGGCCCACGGACAACAATCGAGATCTGCTTTTGCGGCCGCCTGTGACGAGAAGGCAACCTGGTCGTCCTAGACGAAGGAGGATCGAGTCGCAAGCGTTTGATGTCCGCGAGTTACATTGCAGCCGCTGCCACGCGTCCGGTCACAATCGTAGAACTTGCAATGAAAGTGTCGCCGATTAGGCTTCGTAAAAGGATAATCTTTAAAGAGCACACATTTATTTCGTTATGACGCCCTGATATTTAAACATAGAATAAACGAATTTCGTTGTACGCACTGAAGTTTTAATTGAATAAACCTAATGTTAAATGGTGACACATTTAAAGAGTCACACACAAATAGAAGCGTACGCATTGGATGTTAAACGGGAAATATCGGTAATAAACGGTAACCAATAACGCTAAACAGGCACATCGCTTGTTGTCATTCTTTTGTATTTGAACTTCCGGAAGGAATGTCAGATACTGACGCATAAACAGAGACGTCATATTTAAACAGATACGGCGGCGAGTTTTACACATCTTCGGCGGAATGTTTAACGGAGACGTTGTATGGTAACACAAAATGAAGCGTACGCAGTGAATGTTAAACGGGAAATATCGGTAATAAACGGTAACCAATAACGCTAAACAGGCACATCGCAGGTTGTCATTCTTTTGTATTTGAACTTCCGGAAGGAATGTCAGATAGTGACGCATAAACAGAGACGTCATATTTAAACAGATACGGCGGCGAGTTTTACACATCTTCGGCGGAATGTTTAACGGAGACGTTGTATGGTAACACAAATCGAAGCGTACGCAGTGAATGTTAAACGGGAAATATCGGTAATAAACGGTAACCAATAACGCTAAACAGGCACATCGCTTGTTGTCATTCTTTTGTATTTGAACTTCCGGAAGGAATGTAAGATAGTGACGCATAAACAGAGACGTCATATTTAAACAGATACGGCGGCGAGTTTTACACATCTTCGGCGGAATGTTTAACGGAGACGTTGTATGGTAACACAAATAAAAGCGTACGCAGTGGATGTTAAACGGGAAATATCGGTAATAAACGGTAACCAATAACGCTAAACAGGCACATCGCTTGTTGTCATTCTTTTGTATTTGAACTTCCGGAAGGAATGTCAGATAGTGACGCATAAACAGAGACGTCATATTTAAACAGATACGGCGGCGAGTTTTACACATCTTCGGCGGAATGTTTAACGGAGACGTTGTATGGTAACACAAAATGAAGCGTACGCAGTGAATGTTAAACGGGAAATATCGGTAATAAACGGTAACCAATAACGCTAAACAGGCACATCGCAGGTTGTCATTCTTTTGTATTTGAACTTCCGGAAGGAATGTCAGATAGTGACGCATAAACAGAGACGTCATATTTAAACGATATACGGCGAGTTTTACACATCTTCGGCGGAATGTTTAACGGAGACGTTGTATGGTAACACAAATTGAAGCGTACGCAGTGAATGTTAAACGGGAAATATCGGTAATAAACGGTAACCAATAACGCTAAACAGGCACATCGCTTGTTGTCATTCTTTTGTATTTGAACTTCCGGAATGTAAGATAGTCCGAATTAATGACACGGGAATTTGATACGGCGGTGAAATCCCAGTACGAATGCTAATTCATTACCATCTCTTTCCCAATTACATTTGAATTCAAAATCCACACGTAAGCATCAATGCACGGAGTACGTTAGGCGAACTTGCGACCCCTAAACTTCTATTTAAACAATAAACGGAAATCAAAGGCACATCCACATATTACACACAGAGAAAGAAGTATGTACAAGTCCCTCCTCAACGAGCTCGCCGGGAGAACCCGTAGGCCGTCGCCGGAGTACTCAACCGTTAGGGAGGGCCCCGACCACATCCCCGCCTTCTTGGGCACGGTGTCGGTTGATGGGACCACTTACTACAGCCCTTACCCCGCGAAAACATCGAAGGACGCCCAGAACACTGCGGCCGAGGTGGCGTACAATGACCTCCGTATTCCATACCCTGGGAGGATGAATACGCGTCCCGCTGCTACCGCCGATCGACTATGTGGAGGTAAGTCATACCGTAAGACTTCTGCGTCCATGTTACGGGAAATTTATTTATTTTCTAAATTGTTAAAAGCCTTCATTGCAGGGCCTCGCACCGCAACGCCTTCAGATGCAGCGCCTTCACTCACCGCGAGCACTCCAACGGCGAAGAGTTGGAGTGCTTTTCGGAGGACATGCTCGTCGAGCTTGCGGAGAAGGAAGTCGTCCTCTCCGAAAAACTCGACCGACTAAGAACCCGCACGGCCCAAGTGAAGAAGCTCATCCGAGGGACCTGAAGGGGATATGATAATGTTTTTTCAGTTTTTAGATGTATAAATTAGTATGCCTACGCTGGTTGTAATAGAACTCCGTTTCATCCAAAAATTTTGTCAAGGAAAGAAATTTGTTCCCCTGTTACGTTTTGATCTTTACACCGATACGTGTATATTTCAACATCGGCACTAAATTATAAACGTCGACGCCTGTAAAAGGGTGGGCCACAATATTTGAAAAGCGAGAGTGTTTGTAAATAGAGAATAGTTTTCACACAGAGTCCTCGATGTGTGAGGAAGACAATTCAAACATAAACATCGAATGTTAAGTGAAGACGCACGCTAATAAGCGGTGTCATGCAATATTCAACGGGGAGAACCCTCGTTCTCGTTCGTCGATAGTTAACCGCAGATATCGACAGTTAAACGGTAAAGTGTAAGGGTAAGTGATGACGGTTATATTTAAACAATGATGGCGAGTTTCATAGATTAAATACCTCATTGATGTTTACAAAATAGGTTCAAAACCAGAAAATTTGCATTGGAAAATGCTGAAACGTCGCATGCATAAATGGAGTTGAATTTAGGCTAGTTACGGTATAATGTAATCAACTAAACTATGCAATGTGAATTTATTATTAATTACTCCAATTTAATGTTGAAATGGGAGTCAGTAAAGCGTGAACGTAACCGATGCCATTTACTATATTCCATTTATTTCACCGAAAACCAATGCCTTTTTTTACAAATAGTTATGATTGTATGTAAGCATCAAGCAGAAACAAGATACAGACGCAGATATTATCCACATCCCACAACAATGTTTAAGTCACGTCTAGCAGACTTTTGCCAGATGACACGCCGGCCCTCGCCGGAGTACACCACTCTCCGTGAAGGCCCCGACACCAACCCCGTCTTCCTGGCCACGGTGACGGTCGACGGGACCCCTTTCTCCGGTTCTTCATCTGCGGAAAGCGCCGAGGAGGCGCAGAACATTGCTTGCGAGGTGGCGTTCAAGCAGCTGTGCCCTTCAGGCAGCGTGGAGATTACCAAGGCCCTGGTTGCTGACGATGACGTATCTGACGCAGGTAATGCATACTGTAAGACTTGTCAGTTGAGTGTAAAAACAAAAAAAGAGCCACCTTCCATACGTAAACCTTCAACTCTTCATTGCAGGGCCTTCACGAGCCGTCGGGGATTACACCAGTGGTGAAGAGTTGGATTGGGTTTTCGAACACCTGGTCCGTGCACTAAACGCAAAACTTGAAGGAATAAAAGATCGAAAGGCACGTGTGGAAAAGCTGCTCCAAGATTTGAATGACAACAAAAGGGGGGAGTGAGATTATGTTCGAGTTAATGTCGTTTGTAAATTGCGCCATCTAAATGGAGTTCTCTATATTTAAACGGCAGTCGTCTGAATCCAAACGTAGTCATTAATATTTAAACAGATTAATCTATATTTAAACATACAAACCTAAACGGTCATTTTTATTACTCACGGCGTGACTCATTAGCCAATATTAATTACTTTCACCATTAATTATGAAAACTAAAATCAGTCGCACATCTATTTCAAATTCATGTAATTTCCGTTGCGAGAAGCGTAAGTTGCGGATATTTGTGAAGCAATTATTGTCACATCGAATCGAATAGCAAACGGAGACTCCTATAATTATAAGGGAACTCTAAAGAGTGAACATCACGAACTATAATTGAACAGAGCCAACGAAGTTTAAACGGAGAGCAAATCATTTTGGCAGGCCTTTATATTTGAAAGTTAACACCGACTGCTAACCAGATACTATTACCTTTAGCGCACAACTAATATGTTTATGTTAGGATGATGAATTACATGATAATGAATTACGCAAACTTATTTTATTGTCGATGACTGATATGTGATAATAACGACATGAAATTTTTTTTACCGCAACGTTAAACGTTAACAATAGCGACAAGTTAAACGACGGATTCGAAAGTTAAACGTTATTCTTAATGTGAATGTTAAGTCTTAAAGTTAAACAGATACGTAAACGGGGGATATACATTCTGAGTAATGCATGCATTCGACGAAGTGTTGTGAGATAGCATTGGGAAAGTGTGCATTGGTTAACCCGGCGGTGGACGTTACTGTTATCTGTTACGATTAAATTCGATGTTTTGGAATTCAAACGTCGCATAGTTATTGGCATCAGACTCGAGAAATAGTGCAAACGTCCGTTGAATACATTTGTATTTAAAGAAGAATCGGAAACAAGAAACGCACCCAGATATTACTCGCAGATCTAGCAGTATGTATGTGCCAATTCTCAACGCGTACTGCCAGAAGACGCACCCCTCCACGCCGGCGTACTCCACAACCAGGGAAGGCTCCCCGGGCGCCTCCGCTTTCGTGGCAACGGTCACGGTGGATGGGACCACGTTTTCCGGCCCGCAGGAACCGAGAGAACGAAGAGGCGGCCAGAACGTTCTTTGCCCCGGTGGCGTTCTACGAGCTATGTCCCGCGCAGCTCTCGGGACGGCGGTGCGTCCCCGCCGATGTCTATGCGTCTTTAGAAATATTTATCTAAATCGTTCATATCTTCTTTGCAGGGGCGATGACCTATCCCCGGGAGCGGTTCCTCGAAGATTTGGTCGGGGATTTGACGGAAAAAGCAGCATCTCTCTCCGCAGAACTCGAGCGAGTGGTATCCCATAAGAGGGATGTGGAGAGGCTACTCCGGTACGCGAAAATGTATAAAACGGAATGACGGTTTTTGACCTGCTTAGTGTAGTTTTCATCCATCAAATAAGAACTTTTTGCTTAGTGTGATATTTTAACTTCGTTCTTACTCTCTCAGAAATGTTAACCGTTGCGGACGCATGTTAAACAGCCACGCATGAATTTTAAATGGAGAACAATGTTCCTTAAGCAAATTCTAACCATTCGTGCGCATGACAAGCACGGTTTAAATAGAGACGGACGCGAGTAAACCCTATCATGAAACGTTTAAATGGTAATATTCAACGGGAACGGTGATATTAAACCAGTAACGGCGAATGATAAACACAGATTGCCTTCTTGGCCTGATAATTATAAATTTTAAACGGTTACAACAACACGTAATTGGTGACACACTGAAAAAAATAAAAATTCCGTACTTGAGGACCCATAGCGCGGTTCATGAAGACAATTAAAAAGTTACATATAATAGGGACTCTCACCTTTAAAAACAAACAGCGCAAGTAGAATAGGGCCTCACCCGTCGAAGAATAGCAGTGAATATTAAACAGGGACTGTAATATTAAACATGTAACGACAAAAGCTAAACGAGAGAATACCTTGTTTAACTGCTAGCTCGCATTTTAAACGTAGACAACAACACGTAATGGGCGACATACATTGAGAAAAGAATTCCGTGCTTACGGACCCATAGCGCAGTTGATGTAGACATTTATAAGTTATGTATAATAGGGTCGCTCACCTTTAAAAGCAGACAACGGAAGTAGATTACGGTCTCTTTCATTTAACGACAGCCTCCATGTTTTAAACAGGGACATAGGGAGTTAAACGCTTACCACTAATATCTAAACAAGGAGTACGTGATCAACCCGGTCCCCCTGGTGTTAAACGGTAACGGTGTATATTGCACGGAGATCCGTATTGTTAAAGTGTAACACAATGTTTTAATAGTGACAACGTCATTTTTTTACAGAAGTACTTAATTTTATAAAGCAGCGACGACCCTCAATCGGTACCATGGAATTTTAAGCAAAAAATGATTGAATATGAAAGAATAACGAACATTATTAGATGTACATTGAAATTTCGCCATGTCGTTGGCAAAGAATGAATTGAATCAATTGAAATGAATTTCGACAAAACTGTTTTACTTCCCCCACATTGGACCCTACCCGCGTTGCTTGATGCCGGATGCTCGTCCTTCCTTAAGTATGTGGGCAGCGTACTTCAATCGCAGATAGGGGACGTCCGTGTGCGCTATCCGGAGCTTTTCACCGCGGAGCAATTGCTCGATAAACCGCATCACGTAGACGGCGCGATCGACAAGTGCCTTTCTTTTGACGCGGTGTGTCGTCATCGTGAACAAGCGGGTGCTTGTGCCGTCGCCGTCGTGCCGTACTCCATTTCGAGACGAGTGTCGAATAGTTCCCATTGTCGCATTATACAAACCGATGTTAGAATAGAAAGCATCTATGTCACTCGATAATCGAAATCTATATCGCGAGAGAGCTTACCATTGCTACCGCGTCTCTGTTGTACTCTTCACTTGGGCATGAGGTGTAATGCCTGTACTCTTTCTTGAAATTGTCGAGCACAACGACATGGAAGTGGCCATTCAAGATTATGGGAAGGATGATGATGTCAACGTCATTGACGACCTTGGTGGCATCTCCGATCACGGCCAAAGTCGTCTCATGTGCGTCTTCCACCTTCGACATAAACAACGCCGGTGGTCGAGTGATGGAGGCGCGCTTCTTATGAGGATATGGCTTTTGTTAAGTGTGTCTTGTACGATGCACACGAAGGCGTCCAACACATCATCTGTCACCATCTCTTTCCCGTCGATCGAACGAATAGGTTGGCCGGGTGGTGCCGACATAATCATTCCTCCGGACGACGGAGGCTGCGGTTAAACGGCAACACATGCGATTGATTAATAACACGTAGACGTTAAGTGGAAACAACACATACGTAAATGATAATGTATAGCGGTAAATGTAATATCGTTAGTTAAACGATATATTACTATGTTATATGGTAACGACCGTAATTAAACGGAAACGCAACAACGTAAATGGGATGATCTCTATATAAACATTAACATCTACACTATCATACTTACTCGTCCATGGGGAAGTTGAGGAAAATCTTGATCGGCTCCTTCTCGAATACGTCGAGGCGCGATTGACCGGCGTATTTTTCTTCGCCGGAACGAAGTCTTTCCGCACTTCTTCATACTGCTTGGTTGGCGAAGGTGACCGATTTCTTTTTTTTCTCGGCGACGTTCCCTTCGCCCCCGGCAACGGCTTTATTGAGATCATCCGTAGATGCTTCTTGCCTGTTGCGGGATCGCGCCCACACTGGATGTGGCAATGTGGGTCGGCCGTTCCTCCGTGGGAAGGAGCTCCTCCACAATAGAGGCAACGGTCTTCTCAACCGCGGCCAAGGCAGTCTCATCAAGGGGAAGCACACCCTCGGGTGGTTCTTCATCTTCAAAATTAGTGGCCACCACCCTGGATGCGCCGTTGTCGCGGCCGCCGCTGCCGGCTCCACCGCGACGGGGATTTCGGAGTCTTCCGCGAGACGCGGCATTGCCAACGGGGTCTACAATCTCCGCCACCGGGCGGTGAAGTCATCAACCGCAACGGTCTCAACAACCGTATCGCCCGCCGGTGGTGCTTGCCATTGTTTCATCCTCGGCCGGTGGTGGACACACGGGCGGTATACTTTTCGTCGCCTTTTGTGCAAGCCTCTTCATACGTGGCCTCGTCATACGTGGCCGTCTTGGAATGGCCTTCACGACGAAGTCGTCGTCCTCAATTTCCAACGGCTCATCCGTCCGGGCGGAGTCACGTATTTGTCCCGACGGTGCGGCCCTTTCAAACGAATCAAACCTTGCCTCCAATGCCTCAACCCGAGCGACAACTGGGGGAAAGCGTTCATCATCACCCGGCATGCCCGCATAAAGGATGTAGTCACGTCGTCGCTGATGACGTCGGTTGGGCTACCGCGGTCGGGGGACTCCGGGGATCCGGGTGACTCTCGTTGTCGCGGCCGGTGCGGGTGTTGCCAATTGGCGGGGTAGGTGAGGGCCTATCCGACGCCGAGGGTTGCGTGTTGGGGCGGGAAGGGGGGGAACCACGTCGGCGCGAACGGGCGGAAGGGGCTGGCATCTCCGCTTGCGGTCGTGCAAGTGGTTCCCCCGCGCAAAGCATCCATCCGCCAATTGGCCCCAACAAAAGTCTCCTCCACAGCATTCGCCGGGACCGGCTCGGGAAACTAACATATATAAAGAAAACAATCTCAGACAAATCATTCAATTTGATCCAAAACAAACGTATTTAAACATTTGACATATATACGTAAACGATATGACACACATTTAAACGGAGTATAACAAGGTTAAGCGAAGACACCAAGCGTTAAACACAAACTACATTTCCTACACGGATAAGCCTATCGTTAAACATTAACTGCTCTTTGTAAACACATTAACACTGATTTATTACCTCTTTTCCTTCGAGAGCTGACCAACTGGTTTCTATCGTCGCGTGCTTCCGGTAAGTACTTTCGCGAAGAGCACAAAGCACCCTTGGGGTCTTGCCGAAACGGGCTTTCTTGCCGGTTCCGGTCACCTCGTAAAACCAGATGGTCAGCGCGATCGAGCAACCCTTAATGTACCCCGTGTTTACCTTCCCCCCCTCGCATCTGGCTTGCACTCGAGCGGCAGCTTGTGGAACGTCCTCCATAAGCCATTTGTGCGTCGCCTGCGCCCATGCGTACCGCCCCATGCCAGGTAGATCGTCGACATAATCAACGATCCAAGTGGGCACCGAGCATGAGGTATTCGGGAAGAGGATTGTCCCAATGAGGTACGCCATCAAGAGTTTCACAAAATCCTCCTCTCCCCCCTCTGTCCAACAAGACGCTCAAGAGTGCGCCTAATGGCGTCCCTGTGTCTGTCGAAGCTTTTCGAAAAGTATCTCCCTTCGAAAGGCGACGGTGTCTTCTTCTTCTTAAACAGGACCACGTCTCCGTCGCGGCGCAGACCCATAACGAGAGCCACATCCTCGGGCTGAAGGCGAGCGAGGCTCGCCCGATCCCGAATTTATTGGTGCGGCCATCGTACCTCTGCGAAGCGAATCGAGAAGTACCCTCTCTTGGAATACGGCTTCCACCTCGGTGAATGCCGCAAACGGTGTCCTTTGGATGATCTCCCAATGTCGAGAGGTCATGTGGACTTTCAATTCGGCCAAGGTCTCCACCACCGGTGTCAAGTAGCATCTCCCGTTGACTAGGTTTACCGCCATAATCACAACACTCGCAAAAATGACAACACTTGTTAAACGAGATACATCAAACGCTACACGAGACAAATGTTTTACACGAAAAGCTCAACACTTAAATAGAGAGATGCACCGTTAAACGGAGACAAACTCTTTTAAACACGAACTCATTTCATCAAACGGAAATCTCTTTTACAACCGTAACCATATCAAATGGAAGGGGAAACGCACATTGTAAGCATTACACAAACAACAACAACCGATATCTCTTTCAATGATCGTGTGCACAACCGAAAACCCTAAACCCTAACCCTAAACCCTAAAACCCTAACCCTAAACCAAAACCCAAAACCCTATCAACCCCAGCCGAGAAATTCCCCCGCACACTAGAACCACGCAAAACAAAACCGACGAATATCTCTGTGTAACAGAGTACTTCATATAAAAGCCTTGCTTTAGACACGGCTTACGCCATACCTTGAGCCGCAACCGATGGAAGTGCGGGATACTTGCGCACGGTGGACTGAAGTTACGAGAGGATGTCGAAGCCGAGAGAGCTTCGGAGAGGGAAAAGTGAAGAAAGTTAAGCAAAGAAGAAAAAACGAACACTTGCTCTCTGCCTCTCTTGGGATTCCCATTACGAAAAACCCTCCACTTCCTCTCTAACCGGCTTAATGATTGCACCACGTTTTCCCATGCAAGGTAGGGGCAATTCCGTCCGTGAATTTGAAAAGTAACTCCGTTAACCACCGTTTCATACTTTGGGGGTTTGAAAATCATTGTCTTTAAAAGGAAGGGGTTTTTATGGATTTGGAAATTAACGGGGTGTTTTTGGCCATTTCCCAAACTTTGGGGGTGTTTTTCGCCATTACCAGTTATTTTTTTGTGTGGAAAATTATATAAATATGTAGGATGTAATTGTTTAGCCGGTGTTCTTAGTTAGAGATGAGAGGTTTGAATTACAAACTCACAATCAGTTGTTGCTTTTAAAGGGATTTGAAATTAAGATTTTTTAAAAATATCTCACCCTTGTTTTGCGCAACAAGACAAGCACTATTTGTTTACCACCATTTTTAATTATTTAATAATAAATTTTTTTTATTATTAAAATGAATATATAAATATAATTCAATGTAAAAAAAAATTTACATTTTTTTCACCCCTGAACTTTTTTATAATTTAAAATTATAACATCCTTTATGATTAATAAAAACTATTTAAACAGTATTGCTACATGATGAACAAGAAAAGGTGAACACAAAACTTTTCCAAGTCAAAAAAAAGGAAAGACAAGGTTCTAAAGGATGATTTCCATTTGTTTCTAGATGGAGACATCTAACAGCCTTGACAAAGAGCTTTCATATATGGTCCTGTTTTTCATACAGTCTCTATACCTATCACCATTCAAGCACCTTTTTTTGAGGGTTTCTTTTCTTGCTTGAATATCCCTAGAAAAGTAAAAACATTATTTATATACCCCTATAATGATGATATTTATTTATATGCATTTATAAATCATTTTTGTTTGTTTATATACTTCTCGAGTTAAAAGTTAACTTGAAAGCTTTAATAAGATAACCAAGCTATCATTCGTTTTTTTTTCTTTTTATTCATCCCGTAGAGGGGAGAAAAAAAAAAGAAAAGTTATATATTTTTATGAAATTTGTATGTTTACTTCAATTTTAAAGGTATGTAAGCAAATAAAAGTTTTGCAAAGATACATAAAAAAATGATTTTTATAAGGATATATTAGTAATTACAAACTTTTCTAGGTATAAGAGAAAAACACAAGGAAAAAGTGTTTCTTTAGGAAAATGTTTCTCTAGGGTGTATTAATAACTAAGCACTTTTTATTTAATGGATTGCCATTTTTTATTTTGAAAATTAAAATTATGAGTTTAACATTATTTTTTTTAAATTGATCAAATTATTAAATTTTTAATTATTTTCGGTGATTGATTACTTCATTTGGTAATTTGTGAAAATTAATAAATTACAATGGTTAATTGTTTAACAAAAATATTAGAATACCATATATTTTAATAGATAAACAACACAAATGACCAATAAAATATTGAACTATTCTTACTCAACTACAAAAAATTCTAATTTGTTCTTTTAATTTCTGTTTTACTTCAAATCAAGTTACTAGCGATAACATCATTAACAACATACTAACATGGCAAGTTACGTCACAAGCAAATTGTTACATCACAGATAGCTTGCTATGTCAACAAAACTTTAAGGGTGCGTTTGGATTACCGTAATGGAATGAGGGGGAATGAAGTAATGAAGAAGGGGAAAGGAACGGTTAAGGATGATAATGAAAAAGATGTTTGGTTGGAGGGATAATTCATTGGGAATGTAAAAAATAAAAAATGGAGTTATGTTAATATTACTTTTTTACCCTTTATATAAAGAAATGATATTTATTTCTAATAATTATTATTTATAGAAAAATGGAAACATAATTATATATTTTATTATTATTGATTAATTTTTAATTTAAAATTAATTTTAAAGAACTATTAATTTCATTCCGTACTTATAATTTTAATTAATTACAAGTAATATTTATTTGTAATAATTAATATTTATAAAATAATGAAAACGTAAATAGTTATTTTATTATTATTGATTATTGTTTAATTAAAAATTAACTTCAAATAACTATTAAATTTTATTCCGTACTTATAATTTTTAATTAATTCCAAATAGTATTTATTTGAAATAATTAATATTTAGAAATAATGAAAACACAAATAGTTATTTTATTATTATTGATTATTGTATAATTAAAAATTAACTTCAAATAACTATTAAATTTTATTACGTATTTATAATTTTTTAATTAATCACAAATGATATTTATTTGAAATGGTTAATATTTATAAAATAGTGAAAACACAAATATTTATTTTATTATTATTGATTAATGTTTAATTTAAAATTAATTTTTAATTAATTATAAATGATATTTATTTCATATAATTATTATTTATAAAATAATGAAAGCATAAATATTTATTTTATTATTATTGACTAATGTTTAATTAAAACTTAATTCCAAATAATTACTAATTTTAGTCCGTACTTATAATTTTTAATTAATTTTAAATAATATTTATTTGAAATAATTATTATTTATAAAATAATGAAAAAATAAAATTTATTTTATTATTATTGATTAATATTCAATTAAAAATTAATTTTAAATAACTACTAATTTCATTCCGTACTTCAAATTTTTATTAATTATAAATGATATTTTATTTTAAATAATTATTATTTATAAATAATGAAGATATAAATATTGATTAATGTTTAATTAAAATTAATTTTAAATAACTATTAATTTTATATAGTGTTTTTTTGGTGATTCAGAAGGGCATAAAAGACCTTTAGTAGGGGGGAATGGTTCATTCCCCCCAATTTGGGGGAAATAGCTCATTACCCTGGGAGGGTCAATGGTGACCCCCCAGGGTAATAATTACTTCCCAAAAAATCCAGCCAAACATGGGTGTGGGAATCAAGGGGGAACCATTACCCCCATCCAAACGCACCCTAAGTTCCATATGTCTAAGCCTTCTTCACTTTCTCTTAGGGGCCGTTTAGTTACCCGTAAGTAGATGCAATTTAATTTGACTTACAGGTAAAATGGTAACATGGATTGTTTGGTTACCCGTAAATGCAAAGTTGCCGTAATTCAAATTACGGATTTGATAGGTTTTGCTGCATTTTGAATTACGGCCAAATTGGCCCGTAATTCAAAATGCTGTAATGTAAAACACTATTCATGCTAATATTCAACTAATTGCCCACTGCCACCGGCAGCCACCGCCGGCAGGACTCCGACCGCCGCCGCCGGTGGGCCGGCTGGTCGAACTCCGGCGACCGTCCCGGCGGCCGGCCGGACTCCGACCACTGTCGCCGGTCGACCAATGTCCTGCGATCGCCACCGGGCGGCCGTCCGTATTCCGGCCACTGCCTCGGCGGTCGGAGCCGGCCGAATTCCAGCCACCGCTCCTGCGGCCAGGCAGACTTCGGTGACCGTCGCCGGCTTAAATTTAAATTTGATTTTTTTTTCTACTACGTTAAACAAGGATGATAATGATCAAAATAGTATAATATATATAATTATAAGTATTTTAAAATAAATTTGCGAAATCCCAACTAATTAAACCCCTTGTAATTACAAAAATAATTTCTTTATCATGCCGAAATTGTAGGGATTTTTATCTAATTGTTGTTTAAAATTTTTATTTGTGGAAAATTATATTTGCATCTTTATGTTATATGGTTAAATGGTGTTGGTTGAGAAATTTTAGTTAATTTTAATCCGTAAGTAAAATATATTTTAAACAAATAAAATCTATTGTCGTAAATAAATAAAATAGATTTTTGATGAAATATTAAAAAATATATAAAATTTAAAAAATTATGAAAAAAAAAGTAATCTCGCCACTTACTTACATGGTGATTTTAACCCACAACTTACATCAAATCAAACACTTAAAAAGAAAATACGGTATTTTCATTTACAGACAACCAAACAAGGATTATGTAAATTAAAATACAGTAATTTGATTTACACTGTTATTTGAAATACATGCAACTAAACAGCCCCTTAGGGTTTTGTTGACATGGTAAACTGTCCGTGAAGTGGGTTGCCACGTTAGCACACTGTTAATGCCGTTATCTCTAATGATTTGATTGAAAATAAAGTAAAATAAAATTTGAGTGATGAAAATAAATTATTTTGTAGTTGAGTTATCAAAATTAAAATAGCTCAATACTTTACTGGGAGAAGGTGAGGCACTTGATGCCAATAAGATTCGGAAGCCACTCTGTCTAGTCATAATCAAATTCCATCAAAGTTAGGAAAAAAAACACATAGATTTCAAAAGCTTTGACTATAAATTAATAGTTGGTTTGTATTAAGTTTAACTTTGATCAATTATTTATATATTTTATTGAAAACATCTAAATCAAATCTCATATTTTTGAATTGGACTAAATGTTTTCAGGACTTTGACCAAATAATTGTGCAAATCAACTCCTCATTTACAAGGTCAAGTTATAATATTTTATTTGATATTATTACGTAAGTACTTAATTTCAATATAAATAAAATAATTTTTAGTGGGGAAAGAGCTTTGTGATTCTTGTTTTTTAATTTTATTAATTTAATGTTTTTAAACATTTAATGTTATTTTAATGCTATTTAAATAGTTAATAAATTTTTTCATGATTGAGCTTTCATTTTTTTTGTGCTCACTCCAAAACTTTTAAGAAGGGCATATTTGTAAAGTTAGGGTTTATAAGGGGGTAAACATGTAATTTCAAGTGGGGGTTTTTCAATCTATTGATTTATAAAACCCCACCTTCCAACAACAAAGGAACAAATGAGAGAATCCAGCAATAACGAACTGTACACCAAGCCAAACAAAATGCCACCTCTCGTCTTATTCAAACTTGAGAAAGCACATGCCAAGGGTCCTAACAATAAATAAATAAATAAAATTTATTTTATAAATAATTAAACCTTAAAATAAGAAACAAATCCTATAATAATAGGATATATATAACTTATGAAAACATATGTTAATTTAAAATATTTATAAGTGTATCAACAAATAGTTTAAAAGACATTTTTTATAGTATGATGACTGCAAGATGAGCTATCTTAAAATGCGAGAGGAGGTGAGGTATTTTTCAAAAGTTTTTGTTACTTAAATGTATTAAATAAAAAACACACTATTTAATATATTATGAGAAAAAGAAGATACATGTGTTTATATAGATTTTTTTTAAAAAAAAAATCTAATTTTTTTATCCTGATAAGGGTAAAAATAAAAAAATTATAAATAAATCTAAAAAAAATTAAAAAAAATTCGGATAATAGTTAAAATAAATCTGAAATTCAAATTTTGAATTTTTCAGATTTTTGTTATTAAAAAATAAATAAATAAATAAAAAAAACTATCTTATCCTAAGATGGTTGAGGATTTTCAGAGAAGGTTGGTGGATTTTTCGGAGAGAAGAAAACGAAAAAATCCTGGAGAAAGAAAAGGAGAACAAAAAAATCACCAAAATGAGAGAAAAAAAATCACCCGAGGGAGAGAGAAGAAAAAGAGAAGAGAAAAACTACGAAGAGGGAACAAATCAGGAAAGGAAAGAAAAGACGGGTGAGTGATCGCGATCGTCAAGATCGAAGAGCAAATGGAGAACAAGGAGACAACAACGACAGACTCAGACGGGAAGTGAGAAAGAAGATCCAGAAGGAGAAGAAAGAAAGAAGAAAACCGAGATAAAAAACTAGGTAAATCATTACCTTATTTAAAAAAAAAAAATTTTTTTTTTGCATAATAAATTTTTGATGCTTTTTTATAATAATCCATTAAGGTCATGTTCTATGCTATGATTTTTTTTATTGTTATTTTCCTAATTTTTTTATGTTATTATGATTATTATTATATTATCATTATTTAAAAAAAAAACAAATTTCATGGTTTACGTGGTGTTCACCGTTCATGCTTGAGTTTTTTTTAAATAATTTGTTTTATCATCATTGGATATATGCCATCCGTGAATTTTTTTTATATTATTATTATTATTTAAAACTCACCGATCATGCATAATATATTTTTCTTTATTATTTATTATTATAAAAATCAGGATATATGCTATTTGGTGATTTTTTTTAATTATAATATGATTATTTTAAAAATTGATGGTTCATGGATAAGATTTATTTTTTTTTAAAAAAAAATATTTATTATCACAATTATTAAAAAAAAACATCCGGATGCATGTTAACTGGTGTGTTTCCTTTTTATATTATTATAGTTCAATATTTTTTAAATGTAGTTATTATTATTATTATAAAAAAAAACTATATCCGGATTTAAAAAAAAAATCATAATCTATTTGTTACATAAGATTTATTATTAATATTTTTATAATTTATGATTTTTTTTATATATGGACATATGCATGCACACCCTTGCAGGATTATGATAGAAAATTAGGGTTTGATTGTAAATTTCATGTAAAAAAAAATAATATGTGAAAATCAAGAAGTCTAGGGATGTGATTGCATAAATGGAAAAAAAGGTAAATAAATTTAAGTCAGGGTCTAATATGCAAATATGATGAAAGAGGGACTAACATGCAAAAACATGAAAAAATAAAAATTTTGATAGAAATTAGGGTCGTTCTTGCAAATTTGCCGATCCAATTTTTGAAGACCACAAACTCTTGTGGAGTCCAGTGTAGACTGTAGTGATAGACTGTTCCCCTTGTGAGAACCTCTTCACTATCTCATGGACTCCCTTTTTGAGTGAGTGGAAATATTTTGAAGACCACAAACTCTTGTGGAGTCCAGTGTAGACTGTAATGATAGACTGTTCTCCTTGTGAGAACCTCTCCACTACCTCATGGACTCCCTTTTTGAGTGAGTGGAAATATTTTGAAGACCACAATCTCTTGTAAAGTTCTAATGTAGATGGTGGTGGTAGACTGTTCTCTTTGTGAGAACCTCTCCACTACCTCTTGGACTCTCTTGAGTGAGTGGAAATATTCTTGAAGACCACAACAATCTCTTGTGAAGTTCCAATGTAGATTGTGGTGGTAGACTGTTCTCCTAGTGAGAACCTCTCCACTACGTCTTGGACTCTCTTGAGTGAGTGGAAATATTCTTGAAGACCACAACAATCTCTTGTGAAGTTCCAATGTAGATTGTGGTGGTAGACTGTTCTCCTTGTGAGAACCTCTCCACTACCTCTTGGACTCTCTTGAGTGAGTGGAAATATTTTTGAAGACCACAACATCTCTTGTGGAGTTCCAACGTAGATTGTGGTGGTAGACTGTTCTCCTAGTGAGAACCTCTCTACTACCTCTTGGACTCTTGTGGAGTTCCAATGTAGATTGTGGTGGTAGATTGTTCTCCTTGTGAGAACCTCTCCACTACCTCTTGGACTCTCTTGAGTGAGTGGAAATATTTTTGAAGACCACAACATCTCTTGTGGAGTTCCAACGTAGATTGTGGTGGTAGACTGTTCTCCTAGTGAGAACCTCTCCACTACCTCTTGGACTCTCTTGAGTATGGAAAATATTTTGAAGACCACAATATCTCTTGTGGAGTTCCAATGTAGATTGTGGTGGTAGACTGTTCTTGTGAGAACCTCTCCACTACCTCTTGGACTCTCTTGAGTGAGTGGAAACACTTTGAAGACCACAACATCTCTTATGGAGTTCCAACGTAGATTGTGGTGGTAGACTGTTCTCCTAGTGAGAACCTCTCCACTACCTCTTGGACTCTCTTGAGTGTGGGAAATATTTTGAAGACCACAATCTCTTGTGGAGTTCCAATGTAGATTGTGGTGGTAGACTGTTCTCCTTGTGAGAATCTCTCCACTACCTCTTGGACTCTCTTGAGTGAGTGGAAACACTTTGAAGACCACAACATCTCTTGTGGAGTTCCAACGTAGATTGTGGTGGTAGACTGTTCTCCTAGTGAGAACCTCTCCACTACCTCTTGAAACTCTCTTGAGTGTGGAAAATATTTTGAAGACCACAAAAACTCTTTTTGAGTAAGTGAAAAAAAAAGTTTCTATCAAGACCACTAGCTTTTGTTGAGTTCAATGTGGTGGAAGATAGCTCTCTTTGTGAGAACCTTTCCACTACCTCTTGAAACTCTCTTGAGTGAGTGGAAAAAGTTTTATCAAAACCTGAAATGCTTCACAAACACAAAATGCTGAAGTCGTCAGACACCCATATCAAAGGGAATCAAATTCGTGATCACAACTTGAGATCCACTTCAAAACCAAGCAAATCAAAGTAATCACGCGAAAAAAAAATTATAACTTGATGATGTGCAAGCCAATTCTCAAAGCACAGAAAGTCAAGATATAAAAAAAAAAACTCAAATGAATGACAAATCAGCTCAACAGTCTCAAGACATCAGAAGTCAAAGACTCGAAGAGTTTCCCAAGTCAAGATTTGAAGGAAGTTTCACAAGCACACGAGCTGAAGCTTTTGAAGAGTCAAAATCCTGTAAAATCAAGTTTGTGATTCATCAACTTAGAGAATCCACAACTTGAGATTCAAATCAAATCCAAAGATACGGAGTCAAATCCAAGATGCAAACTCTAAAGTTAAAGCCATTTCAAAAATCAAAGTCAAAGCAGCCAAGTCAAGATTCGAGATATAAAAGAGTCAAGACTTGAAAATTTATACAAATCGACAAATGAACTCAACAGTCTCAAGACATCAGAAGTCAAAGACTCGAAGAGTTTCACAAGTCAAGACTTGAAGAAAATTTCATAAGCACAAAAGCCGAAGCTTCTGAAGAGTCAAAACCATGTAAAATCAAGTTTGTGATTCATCAACATAGAGAATCAACAACTTGAAATGCAAAGTCAAATCCAATATGCAAACTCCAAAGTTAAAGCCATTTCAAAAAAAAAAAAAAAAAATCAAAGTCAAAGCAGCCAAGTCAAGATTCGAGATATGAAAGAGTCGAGGCTTGAAAATTTATACAAACGACAAATGAACTCAATAGTCTTAAGACATCAAAAGTCAAAGACTCAAAGAGTTTCACAAGTCAAGATTTGAAGGAAGTTTCATAAGCACGAAAGCCGAAGTTTCTGAAGAGTCAAAACCATGTAAAATCAAGTTTGTGATTCATCAACATAGAGAATCAACAACTTGAAATGCAAAGTCAAATCCAAGATGTAAAGTTCAAAGTCAAAGCCATTCTAAAAAAAAAAAATCAAAGTCAAAGCAGCCAAGTCAAGATTCGAGATATGAAAGAGTCGAGGCTTGAAAATTTATACAAACGACAAATGAACTCAATAGTCTTAAGACATCAAAAGTCAAAGACTCAAAGAGTTTCACAAGTCAAGATTTGAAGGAAGTTTCATAAGCACGAAAGCCGAAGCTTCTGAAAAGTCAAAACCATGTAAAATCAAATTTGTGATTCATCAACATAGAGAATCAACAACTTGAAATGCAAAGTCAAATCCAAGATGTAAAGTTCAAAGTCAAAGCAGCCAAGTCAAGATTCGAGATATGAAAGAGTCGAGGCTTGAAAATTTATACAAACGACAAATGAACTCAATAGTCTTAAGACATCAAAAGTCAAAGACTTAAAGAGTTTCACAAGTCAAGATTTGAAGGAAGTTTCATAAGCACGAAAGCCGAAGCTTCTGAAGAGTCAAGATATGTAAAATCAAGTTTGTGGTTCGTCAACCTAGAGAATCCACAACTTGAAATCCAAAACAAATCCAAGATGCAAACTCAAGTATCCAAGATACATGTTTCCAAATGAATGAATGAGCTCAACAACACCAAGACATCAAAAGTCAATGGATTAAAGAGTCTCATAAGTCAAAGAAGAAAAGAAACTAAAGACTTCACAAGCATGACATGCCGAAGTTTTCAATGATCAAAATTGAAGCAGGTCAAGCTCATCGTTCTCAAAAGTTGTAACTTGACGTTTGGGTGATGCTCATGATGCAAGTCAAAGAAATTTGAAGGAGACCAAAGTCAGTAAAGTCAAAAGAAATATCCAGGCATAATTTTCGGCGAAAAAGTCTGCCAAATCAAAGTCAAAGTGTAAACTTAGATTATCCTAAGTTGGATAAAGATTAGGAAAGTAAAAAAAATAGTTTTCCTGTCCTTTGTTCTGAGTCAAAATCATGTGTTCATGTCATGTTCTTGAAGTAATAAAAGAAATTGATTTTACTTGTTATTTCTCATTCACATTTGTTTCTTAATCGGAGGTTCCTGTGACATTGTCCAGGGTAATTAACATTAGGGGCTTGCCCCTAATGGAAGTCGGAAACCCACAATCCCTTGAAGTCAAAAAAATAATCAAAATTTGATTTGTGAACCTTTATTTTGGCCGGTTAATCATATTAAAGGCCGGTTGAGAAAAAGGGCCCCACAACATGCATGCACAATTTAGATTTTCTCAGGGCATACAATTAATATTAGATGTTTTAAGGGGCATGCAAGCAAAAAAGCTTTCTTTTTTCTTTTTTAATTTACTCATAATTCCCAAAAAAAGCATCTCAAGTTTCATTATTCTCATAAAATCTTTTCAGTATTTATTTTAAATCTTTTTTATAACATACTTCTTTTCAGCAAGCACCGTTTGCTCCATAGTGAAATAATAAAAATAGCTCTCAACTCAATGCACTACAAGCACATACTATTAAATAGGAACGTAAGATACTAAACATTAAAAAAATTAAACGATAAAGTAATATAGTAATTGAAAATCTATGTTTTATGCGTAAAAAGTAATAATAAATAAAAATATATTTATTAAGCAAAAAAATATATTTTGTAAGTGGGGGTTAGAATTTTTGATAAAATAAACGAGTGAGTTGTAGAAATTATAAAAAACTAAACTGAAAAAAGAGGCCTGTTTAAGATATTTTAAATCCCATAAAGATTGATTAGGAAGTTTTAAAACTTTTGAGGATTAAAAAGTAATTTTGTCTTTAGTTTATGCTTTTTGCTAGTATATACCATGAATTTATCAAAATTTTATTTCCATATCCTGTCAGATAAGCTGAATCTTTTAACAATAATATCAATATAACTAAATATTATATTAAAAATTCACCTCAATACTTCATGGTTGAAGGGTGGTTTAAGAATTTAGGAGAACATAGAAAAGAAGCCTAATAATATTTAGTTTGTTATTAGTTAATTATTTTTCTAAGCAAAAGTAAACTACTCTTTTCCAATTAATTAATTAATCTTCAAACTCATCCCTTGATTTACCTAATCTTAACTAATAAAGAAAAAAAATTGTATCTCTCTACAATCATTTATAGAGAGAGAACACTATTAACTATCAACTGTCAAGTGTGAACATAAAAAATTTAAAAGAAAAGACATAGGATTTCTTTTTCGCAGTTCCCTCCTTATAATTTTCTTTAATTAAAAATAATTTTTGTATTTTGTAATAATTGTGATAAATTTTGTAAAATCTTCACTCATATATAAACATTTTTTAAATTAACCAAATATTAAAGAACTAAAAAATATTCTCAATTGCTTTTGACAAATAAATGAGAAACACATAATGTTAATAGAAATTAGGAAAGCCAGGAGTAAACTCATCAAGAATATTGCCTTCTCAAAATATTTTATTTAACATTATTTGTTTGATTTTTTTTTAAAATTTCTAAATCTACTGTTTTTAGAGTTTTACTATTTTACCGAAATACTATTTTACCGAAATGGTTTAGTGCCCATGGGTAGTCCTAATTGGTAGAGAGCCCATTGCTAGTAGGAAATCAGTGAGTCAAACTCCAAATTGTTTTTCTAAAGCATAATAAATAAATACATAAATAAGTAAATAACACAGTCAATGAGAGCCCAAAAATAAAAAAATAAGAAAATAAAAAAATAAAAAGAGAAGAAGAAAGCAAGTGGGTCAGAGACCACGTTGGGCTTAGGGCAACCCATGTGCTCACATGGAACCATAGAACAAGGAGCATCCTAACCACACCACCACCCTCCCTCTCTCTCTCCACTCTCTAGAGACCTCCTTCTCCTTCGTCTCTGCCTCCCTTGCGGAGCTTCAACAAGCCTTCAAGCTCAAGAGAGGTTCCGGGGTCGGCGGCGGTGGAGGTGGCGCCATCGAATATCAGAATCGGAGAGGAAGAGGAGGTATAAGTAGGTGGAGATGAAGGAAGGAGGGGATGGGTTCGTGAGAGCGGACCAGATAGATCTGAAAAGCCTGGATGAGCAGCTGGAGAGGCATCTTAGTAGGGCGTGGACTATGGAGAAGAAGAAGGACGATGAGAGGGGTGGGAGTGGCGGCGGGGCTAGGGAGAGGGAAGAATGGGAGATCGATCCTTCTAAGCTTGTTATCAAGGGTGTTATTGCTCGCGGGACCTTCGGTACTGTTCACCGTGGTGTCTACGATGGGCTTGATGTCGCCGGTAAGCTCCTCGCTTCCATCTTTTCCTCTTTTTTTTTTTTTTTTTTTTTTTGCGTTTTGTGTTTTGTTTTGAAATGCTTGATTTTTACAATTTTTTGTTTATTGTTTTAATTATCGCTTTGAAGTTCAAATCTCAGATTGTTTTTCAATGCTCATTTGGATTGTTAGTAAAAGTTTGTTTTTTTCTTTAATTTAATTTTTAAATTTGTTTGTTTGATTCTGAGGGGAGTGTTGATTGGAGTTATGTGGAGTTTTTTAGTGAGCAACTTGGCTTTATAGTCCCCGTGAGTGTCACGGGTTTGGTTGGGCTGCTGGAGTACTGCTTTGCGTGACTTTGTGTTGGCTTAATATTTTTTTTTTTTAAGTTTTCTTTACTCAATCTTCATGTGACACCAACTGCCTAATGATTAGTGGGCAGTCATGCATGCTTGTGTTCGTCTTGTGTGTCCCTTGAGGCTAAGATTAGATGACTATTGTCTTGGATAAGGGAAGTATGAATGACAAGTTGCAGTGAGGTTTTATGGTTAGGTAAATGACAAGTGATTATTATGAGATGTCATGGAGTAAGAAAAAAAGAATCAGAATCTTTGACTTAATTTAAAACTCCTTTTCTTTGTTTTCTAATTTTTGAGAAGAACATTTTTTTTTCTTTTAATCTATTGGAAGTAGTGGTAAGATGCATGGCAAGCAAATACTAGAGTGAAGTAGAATTTGCTTATGTTTATGAGAATTGCAAATAACTCACATCAGAGTTGATAAGATGCTTGCCCTCCAAGTGAGACAAAAAAAAAATGCTTGTGACAGTTAGAAGTGTTCCTTTGTTTGTTATGGATTCCAGTTGAAGTGTTCAACGGGCAATTACAAAATCTTTTTCTGGCTTTGCTTCTTTCCTCTATGATAAAGTGTCTTGTACATGGCCGGTATAACCTTCTCCTATCTACTAGCGCTGGGCTAGATTCCTGTCCTATGATTATTTGGTCTTGCCAAACAGTGAAAAGTGCGCATGCTGTGGCAACCTCCAGGCTTCCCCTTTGATTATAGGTATTTTTCATAATGATATCTTGAGAAAATATTCTACAAAGAGTGGTGCAAATTTTGTTTATCTCTATTTAACACTAATTTTGCAAAACAACATTTCCGAAATCCTAGAATGTGCTGCAGTGAGATGTAGAATTGTTTATATTAGAAGTCCATGAATCTAGATGAGGCTCAATTTTTGGCAATAATATACATGGTTTTACACATAAGCAAACTTCTACTGGTGCTATTCCTTGTCATATTTCTTTTTAATTTTCCAAGAATGAACTATTCTTATAGTGTTGCTTGGGCTTTATTACCAAGGGTTAGCATGCCATCTGAAGATATATTGCGTTCACCTTCTTTCCCTCCTTGGTTGCTTTTTCCGTTCCTGCTTGTTCAAATGCAGTTGAATTTCCAATGATAAATCTAGGATGAGATACTTACGAGGTGTGACATTTGAGAGCTGCAACTCCTGTTTGGCAGGAGGTTTTAGAATAAGCTGATAATTCCGTTGTTTATTTCAGCATAAAAAAAAATCATGGTTTTGCTTGCATTGTACTTGGCTTGATTTGTTTGCTACTCGCTTAGTTTGTATTGTATGGATGTCCTTTCTTCTGTACATTGATAAAATTAACAACTCAACCGAATATGAATGTTCTCTCTAGATCTTTTTGAGTGAAGTCTCCTCATAATACATTATGGAATCTTGCTCTTTGAACCCTATTGGTGCTTCACTCATGTGATTGTGTTTGTTAGTTTGAACTTTGCATTCTCATTTATTCTGTGTTGGGATCAACTGTTCTCTGCTTCTACTTGCAGTTTTTGTTAACTAATGCCCTCTGCATCTCAGTGAAACTGCTTGATTGGGGGGAAGAGGGTAATAGGACAGAAGCTGAGCTTAACTCACTTCGCACTGCTTTTTCTCAAGAAGTTTCTGTTTGGCATAAGCTAGATCATCCCAATGTGACTAAGGTATGCATCATTGGGTATCATGTATCTTATTGCTTTTCTTGGATGTGTTATTTTGTTCAGCATATTTTGTGAATGTGAGAATACTAATCTGTTATAAAGTGCCTAGTGAACATATATCCATGTCTATGTTTAGTTAATATAGGCATTTATTTGTGGTTACATTTCTTTTTGATGTTGTGTCATGCTAGAAGGAGATACTTGTCACGCTAGAAGTAGACACTTGCTTCCTTCAACTATCATGATATTTGCTATTCAGAAGTGTCTTCCAGTGGTTTGCCTCTTTTCTAGTCTATATTATTTGGTCTACTTAGTGTAGTGATAACCAATTTATTCCCTTAGTGAAACTAACTTGTATAGAAATTCTATCTTATATGTGAAAAATGTTTTATGAGAGTTCTGTTTTTCTAAATGTCATCAGAGGATGTTTGAATAGTGTTCCTAGAGGATTATGGTGGACTCATGTCTTTCCTTTGGAGAAATGTTCATAATTGCTATTTTACAGCACATCTGGGTACCTGGTTAGATTTTCCTGAATGGCTTAAAATTTATTTGCAATCTATAAAGTTGATTAGGTCGTCACCAAACTTTATTGACAACTATACATTTTCTTGAGTTTCCATTGTATATTTTTTCTGTTGACGTAATTATCCTTGAACTCTTAGTATTTGTCACATTGGTAACTGTCACGGACTTCCTGTCACCACTTGGCTTCCCATGCGGCAGTAACCGCTATGATAACTATATGCTATGTTAAGTTAGGCTTTAAGGTCAACCTTCTAAATGATCATTCATCACTTCCACGTCTTCAATGGCCCCCTTGTCCATTATCACTGTTCAAATTTTCCGACTATTTATTCAATTTATAGTTAATGATCCTAAAATTCTTGGTCGTGAAATTTTTTTTCTTTTTCAAAGTGTACATTAGCATAGTCTTATTGAATTCCAAAAGGCATATAGTATTGCTACTTGACATTTAATTTTAATCATCTGCTTATATGCGCTTGGTATTTTTGTAGCTAAACTGTGGCCTCACGGGATACTGTCTTAGCTAGTTGTTTGATTTTCTATTTTCCCCAAGTTGTGATCATTGTAATATGGGTATCATTTCAAAATGTGTGCATGTTTAATTTATGCTATAAATTATAGACCGCACCTTATAGGCTGTACTTATAATCTCCCATAGATAGATATCAGAATGATTCTGAGAAGATATTATTTTTTAGTGATTAATTGTAATAACTTGCCTCTGTCTCATTAGAAGGTTACTTTAGTGCTACTTCCATGAGTTCATGTTCAGGGTCAGTCTGCCATTTCTTAGTAGGTCTCCGGTGCATTCTGGCATTGATACTCCTCAGAAGACTGTTTCTGACATAATGTACTTGTCTTGACCATTTCACATTATCCCCTCTCTTTTGTTCTTATGTGTATGAGAATTTCTAATAGTCTCATAATGAGTATACATTTGGAAGATCATAAGAATCAGAATTTAAAGAGCAAATGCTAAATGAAGAAATACATTTGCAGAAAATGTTTGGTTAAGGATTTTGTGATGTTGCTCTGATCTTTCACTTAATTTCATGATCTTATCTTCTAAGCCCTTCATTATTTTTTTTGGCTACACTGAATTTTCTTATTGACACGAACATTTTTTTTAAATTTCTTTTGCAGTTCATAGGGGCAACAATGGGTGCTACAGGTCTAAATATTCAGACAGAAAATGGCCATATTGGTATGCCTAGTAATGTGTGCTGTGTTGTTGTTGAATACCTTCCTGGGGGTGCACTGAAATCTTATTTAATAAAGAACCGGAGAAGAAAGTTAGCCTTCAAAGTTGTTATCCAACTGGCTCTTGATATGGCTAGAGGGTGAACATTGTCCTTTACTTTCTCAAATCACATTGTTGGTTTTGTTGTTTCCATTGCAAAGCTTGTTGGGTTTTGGGTGGAGCCGTTAGTATTTGTTTGTTGATTATAATTGTCAATCTATCTTGAATGTTATTATTGTAGGTTGAGTTATCTTCATTCAAAGAAAATTGTGCATAGAGATGTCAAGACAGAGAACATGCTTCTTGATAAATCAAGGACAGTAAAAATTGCTGACTTTGGTGTTGCCCGTGTTGAGGCTCAAAATCCTAATGACATGACAGGAGAGACAGGAACACTTGGTTACATGGCACCTGAGGTATGTCTTTTTCTATGAGATGTACATTTACCTATGAGTGGCATCCTTTGCTTGTCAAATAATCAATTTGCAAACTGAATCATTCACGCACATAATAGGACATGTTTATTAAGAATGTGCTCTACTAACGTCTTAAAATTTCACCATGAATTTTTCTAGTTCAGTATTACCTATGGAAATTCTTTCCAGGATGCTTTTGTATTAATTTTGAATTGCAATTTTGAGTAATGCCAAAACATTATTGTCAATTATTTGGTTGATGCTTATTTCTAAATGAATTTTTTGAGTTACTTGGTTTATGGTCAATAATGTCAATGAAGGAGGTTGCATATGTTTCATTTGGAGGCTTTGAGCATTGTAGTTTGTAGATTGTCTTGTTCCAAGACTCCAAATTCCCAAATGTAGCAGGAGAACATGTCTAGTACCAATGTGAAGGTAAAGCTTTTCTTTAGAAGTAGAAAGACACCTGAGGTTGGCAGCTATTTCTGGTGAAGGCATTCACCAAGGCTTATGAATGAGGCTAGAATGATGAAGGGAATCCTCTTCTAGAAGTTATTTAGTCGTAAACCATCTTTGGATTTCTGTACAAAGGTTAGATATAATGCCTTGATCAGAAATTTGGTCTTGCTCCAAATTGTCCAAAATGTTTTTAACAGTGCATATGCGTTGTCAGAGAGAATGAAAGTATGGAAGAACTAGAATCTGAGAAAATTACATGGTGCACGATCATCTTTCAGTTGTCAGCCGCTTGAGCTATTTTTGTGCTTTGATTAAATTATTGGATTATTTTATATGAATTTAGTTTCTTAGTCGAAGCACTTCTTTTGAACCCTATGGAAGTATTTCTTAGCATGCATTTTGAACCCTATAAACTGTTTCTGAACTTTTTAATGTTAATCTTTATTCAGAAAAAGGCGTAAACTATGATATTAAAAATAATTTACCATTTTAGTGGAATAGATGTTTATATTTGCAGGCTAGCATGGAGCGGCACTAACCTTCCAAAGCCTATCTACCTTCGGCCATTTGAAGAGTTCTATGCCATTTGAAGAATAATAGAACAGGAGTTTGCAATGTTCTTGTGGACTGTCAGAATGGCCATATGAGGTCACACGTAATGGCATTAAGGCACGTGATATGGGTACAAAAGGGCAGACATGATGCCTTCAGAACATCGTGGAGAAGGCGCGGAATGTATCTAATGCTGTTGGTAATCAAAGTTGGCAGGCTTAAAAATGCACTAGAGAAACTGAATTGAAAGCCTTACAAGATTCAGCATTGTTTAGAATTTGAATTAAACCTAATTTAAAATTTAAAGGAAATATTGAGGAGATGATGTAGGAACTATTGATATATTTAAGTAGTACCTTTAAACATGGTGGTTAACTAATGATGGGCTTTAGTTTTGGTGGAATACGAACAAACTCTTCATTGATTGTCCCTTGGAGAAGGAAGGCTGTTTAGCTGCACGCAGTTGTGGACTGAACTACTTTTGAGAAAGTTGTTGATTCTCAACTTGGGAAGTTTTAGGCTGGTGAACCTTCCATGATTGAGATGGCCAAAATCATAGTGACTATAGCAGTTCTCAATACCAGAAGACCATTACGTCTAGTGATTAGCTCTATGGAAATGTTCTAAATGTGAGGGATAGTTGAAGTGACTTACCCTCAACCCAAGGATGATGCTCTACATAAGTTCTGACCTAGTTATAGGAAGATAGAGAAACTCTGAGAAGGAGAGAAGGGATCATGTCCTTGAAATATGTCCTTATGGAGGGGAAAAAAAGATTCTGGAAATGAAATAAGAAGTCGTCTAGTGTCATATATGAGCATGGGCATAGTTTGCATGATAAACAGCTAAAGATGAAGTCTATTGGTATGATATTGTCTTTAATTATGATGTCAATAAGCAACCTTTTAATTCAGTGTGCCAATTTTTTTACCCTTAATTTTGGAATGAATTAATGCAAATTTACAGAGACTTCTTTGATGTTAGTCCTTGTCTGAATTTTTCTTTAACCTAAAATTGGTTTGAAAGTTTCCTTAAGTTCTTCGTTTAACTCCAGACTGCATTTGCATTGTTAATTGTCACCTGAAATTATGCATTGCTTTGGTTATAGCAAAGAATTGAATCAAATTTTGACGTGTTTCCAGTCCAATTAGACAAAGCCATGTTGCATTGTGTAGAGGACCACCATGTTGGTTTATTGTTCTTGTTCTGTTCTCAAGTATGATTCTGCCGGTAGTTCAGTCTTTGCTACTCTGACCAATCATTGGTGATAAATTGAATTGATTTCAGGTCTTAAATGGCAGCCCATATAACAGAAAATGTGATGTCTATAGTTTTGGCATTTGTTTATGGGAAATATACTGTTGCGACATGCCATACCCAGACCTCAGCTTCTCAGAAATTACGTCCGCTGTTGTACGGCAGGTAAACACTATTATTAACTCAAAAGACCTACATAGGTATCACATAAAAAACTCATTGATCTCAATTTCATTTTCTCTTGATCACAGAACTTAAGGCCTGAGATACCGCGGTGTTGCCCAAGTTCACTGGCGAACGTAATGAAGAGATGCTGGGATGCGAACCCGGACCGACGGCCTGAAATGGATGAGGTAGTAGCGATGTTGGAGGCAATTGACACATCGAAGGGCGGAGGAATGATCCCCATTGATGAACCCCAAGGTTGTTTCTCGTGCTTTCGCAAGTACCGTGGCCCTTAGTATCTGAAGCATGCTGTTACCATCACGAAAAGTACGTTTCGCCCAAACGATAAGAATCTCCTTGGAAACTTGTATTACTTTGAAGGCAAAATATGATTCACAGAGCTGATCAGGAGGTATGGCCATTATTTTGATTGAGGTACTCTCCGGCTCCGGTGATCTATTATTGCTTGTAAAGATTTTCATGTGTATTAATTAAGAATTAATATTATAGGGACTGACTGATCTTGTATCTGTGGACTAATATCACACACACACACACACACACACACACACACACACACATATATATATATATATATATATATATATATATATATATATATTGTCCTAAATTGGATGATTAAGTTGATTGAATGAATGTGATGACCTGCTAATGCTGGTTACTGTCTCGAAAATTAACGGAAATAAAGTTGTGTTGTCTGAACTCAAAGTTCATTGAGCTATGAATTTTAAAATGTTAATTGTTTTTATTCATTCATTTATTTTTGTGGAAATAAAAGTGAATTTATGAAATCGTTTAGGTAAGTAGGGGTTGTAGGTTTTGGATTGTTTGAACTGAATTCTAATAGAAGTTGTTGAAGTAAATGTAATGTCAACCTGGTTAAATGAGTTAAAATTTTATTGTATTATAATGTAATTGATCTATTTAATGGATTATTACAAGTTAAGTAAATCCGGGTGAGACAAGAAGATAAAAGCAATATTCAGGAAATAATAACAATAATAATAATTTTCAAAGCATTACATGCCTGTAGTACTCAACAATATCACAGACGTGTATGTTTTAAAAATTATTATTATTTATTAGTTATTACTCTAAATTTTTGATTATATATATCCCAAAATAATATACTTCCACGCATATATACCACTACCAAGCACCAATGTCTACCATTACAGGTGGAAGAAGTTTTTATTGTTTTTTCTTTTTTACTTGTCACTTTTTTTCACTAATCCCACCTTCAACCGTAATAGGACTGGTCTCAAAAATCACATTTTGAAAATTCAGTTAAACAATTTATACCTCAACCAAAATACGCATACATATGTAAAACAGAAGAGAGAAAAGGAAAAGCATTATCATACGGATAAAAGGGCCCGGGATCTTACTACATTTTAAATAAAATTTTTATTATTTTTTTGACAAATATAGACAATCCACATGTCAAAAATAGATACATGTAAATAGTGTGAATGCAAACTCTATAATACTTGTGCGAGCTAAGATTTGAATTCATCTCCTCAATAGAACACGAATACGTTATACAAGAACCTGGTATCAATTGATCAAATGTTGTTGATAACATGTTTGCTTTTTAATTTTTTCTAAGTCATTACATAGTTTTCCATAAACAATAAATTCCAACACTTTTTAAAATCTATATAAAAATTTTTGTATCCAATAAATGCTTATTTTACAATAAAAATCCGACACATCTTCAATGTTTGAATTTACTAATTTATTCTTCCTATATATATATATATATATATATATATATATATATATATATATATATTGTAATCCTCGCCGCTTGGTCCCATGATACTTTTATTTTTGTCGAGAGAAGCTTTAACAACCAATTAATAAATCAAAACAATGCTAAGAAACTCAAAAATAAAGTATGACAAAAGTGATGGCTTCCTACAGCCACCTTGGTTGATCAGTTCCTTTATAGAAAAAGATAGTTCAAGATTTCTCCGCCCATAGTTAGTCAATAAGTCTGCTATCGAATTCAGTTGTCGTGGACAGTAGCTGACTTCAACACTGCCTTCTTCATTGATTAGAGTCTTAGTATGTTGTACTTCCAGTCTCATGTGATTGGTATCTGCAACCTTGCCGTCTTCAAGGAGATCCAAGGCCATAGGACAATCAGAACATATTTTGTCAAGCTTCAAATTTTGGTTTCTACACTGCTCTAAAACAATTCGTATTATTGCAACTTCAGCTTGAATGTTTGAAACAGCTCTCATCGAGCTTGCTCCAGCTAAGAGTATTGAATTCTTCACTCTAATCACCACGAAACCTGCACCACATGAGACATCTTCAACTATCCACGAAGCATCACAAGTACTGCAATTCTATTATTAAATACTGAGCATTGTAGGAACTCCCTTGTTTGTCTTCGGATTGTTCAGAAGTAGTCATTGGTTACGTTGAGGGCTTGCTGGAATATCTGATGTGCTCGAAGCTTATTGTTCTTGAAAACTAAAGTACATCGGCCTTTCCAGACAGTCCATGCACAAGTTGCCACAAATGCTTGGAAAAATTGATGCTTTGCCCTATCACAGCCCCCCTTCAATAAAAGGCCATTGACTAAGCAAAAAGTTTTCCATTGTGCTACAATAAATCTCTATGTACTCAGATATCATTCTCCTGCACCTTTTTATCACTAAACATTCATTTAATAAATGCACAAATGTCTCATCCTCCAGACCACACATGGGACAAAGTGTTGGAGGTCTAATTATATTGAGTTTGTATAGGAGTGCATAAGTTGGAATCTTGCCATGAAGGGCTCTCCAGAGAAAAACCTTCATCTTTGGGCCAATAGGTAGTTTCCAGACTTTATGATTGTACACAATTGTGACAACTTTGCCAGTGGAGATGCTAGAAACCCAGCTCCACTGATTTTTGGTGTTGTGTTTAAAACTAATCCTATGAAGCATGTCCCAATCCACTTGATTCCTAAAAAAGTTTTCATTAGCATTAAAATTCCAGACATGCCAAGGTTTCCATTTAGAAAATTAGAAATCGTAAGGTTTTCTTCCAATATATTAATATTAAAATAAGTAGGTTTAAGAGCAAAAGGAATTCCAAAAATTCAAGGATCCTCAATGAAATTGATAATGTCATGGTTACAAGAATTAATTCTAATATTTGAGCAAAGGAACTCAACATTTTTGTGGAGCATTCTACAAAACCAAGACACCTTATCCAGTCTCGGCTTTGTCCAAGGATTGAGAGCTCCATATTTAAGATGAAAGATGTGGACCTAGTAATTTTTCTCCTCATTTAAAACAAAAAACATATTTTTAGCAGTGCTAGTTCCCAATCCCTCCTCAATTTTGGAAAGTGCAGTGGTGTTCCAATTCATGGAATGGAGTTTGCCTCTAGCAGTGCTAGTTCCCCAAAGAAAATTTTCGCTAATTTAGAGATTGCATCTAAAATAGTATCTGGAATAGAATAGTAGGATAAGGAGTAAACAGGAATCGACATAAGAGAGTTGTTAACCAACACAACCCTACGAGCAAGGGAAATGGAAGAGGGACTCTAGGAGTTGAGACTAATCTTAGTCCTATACACCAAATGGTGGAAATGGTGAATAGATAAACGGTTTGGAGAAATCAGGGCCCAAGATATTTAAAGGGAAAGAAACCAACTCTTATATTAAGAATTGAGCCAATACTATTCCTAATTCTACTGTTACATCAGCTGGGGAGATAAATTGTAGATTTACTAAAATTGATTTGTTGCCCAGTAAGATATTTATAATTGTTGAAACCTAATCTATAATTCCTGGTAGCAACACAGGTAGCCCTAGTAATGACAATTAAGTCATCAGCAAACATCAGGTGATTGAAACTGTTGACCAATCTCCTATCAAACCCCGGTACCATGTTATTATGCAAGGCATAGTTCAAAATAGCAGACAGATTCTGAGAAACTAAGAGGAACAAAAAGGGGGAAAGAGGATCAACTTGCCTTACTCTTCTCTGGGTATAGAACCAGTTAGAAGGTTGACCATTGATTAAGAAAGAAAAGCTAGGAGAAGTGACACAAGTTTTAATCCACTCAATCCACATTTCATGAAAGTTCATAATCTTAAGGGTGGCAAGGATGGCATTCCATTCCAAAGTATCATAAGCTTTTTCAACATCAACTTTAATTAACATCTTAGGTGGGGAATGGGAATCATGTTCTAAGGAATGCACAATTTCTTGAATGGCAATAATGTTGTCAAAGGTAGACTTACCTCACATAAAGCCACTTTGTTCTGGTCCAACAACTTTATGCATGACATGCTTTAATCTAGCACTTGGAATTTTCGTGATGATCTTGTAACTCACATTGCATAAAGAAATTGGACGGTAATCACTTACTTTATTGGGGGAATCCTTCTTAGGCATCAAAACAACATAAGTTCTCCCCCAGGAAGATGGGAGCTAAACAATACTAAAGAAATGATTAATAGCATCATTCAACCCATCAGGCCCCATGCTTTTCCCTTTAGGTATGGATTTAAGAGTTTTGAAAATTTCATTAATAGAAATAGATCTAACAAGCATATTTCTGTCGAAATCATTTAAGGAAGGAAGATCATTAGGGAGACTATTGCTTAAATCCAGAATAGAAGCATTGGTTGTTGAAGCCCACAACTTGCCATAAAATTCAGAAAAAACAGATGCAATAGAATGGGGCTCAGTATGAATGTTGCCTTGATCGTCAGAAATGGCTGAAATTTTATTCCTATGGTTTCTAATCTTTGCATGAGTGTGAAAAAAAACCAGTGTTAACATCTCCAATCTTAAGCTAGAGGATTTTTGTTCTTTGAGCCCATCAAATGGCATTTTGTCTCAGCAGAGCATAATGCTTATTATTTAGTGCCCTGATAGCAATGTTATCAGCATCTGAATAATTAGAATAATTTTCAGAGGACTCAAGTAAGCTAATTTCCTCCTTAGTATTAGTAATGGCTTTGTCCAAGGGGGTTAAATAAGAGGCTTTCCAATTCAAAATATATTTTCTGGTGCGAGCAATTAAATGACCAAAAGCATGCATAAGAGAATTACTAGTTCTGAGTTTCCAGGCATTAAAGACCGCTTGATGGCAACTATCGTACTCCAACCAAAAAATATCAAACCTAGACACTTTTTCTTATTAATAGTGGAGAAGAATTTAGAAGAGAGAAACATGGGGGAATGATCAGAAACAGTTCTAGGGAGATGTTTATTACAACATGAATCATACCTAGACATTCATTCACTATTAACCAAAAAACTATCCAATCTAGCCTATCTCCTAGCTAACCCCCTTTGGTTGTTGCACCAAGTGAAGGGAGTGCCATGATAACCCAAATCTATAAGATTGTTGAGAGAAACAAAATCATTAAAAAACTTAGACTTGATACTATAATGATTAGGTCTACTGGCTTTATGCTCTCCCTGATCAAAAATAGCATTAAAATCCCCCATTACAATCCAAGGAAGATTAAGCATGGAAATAGAAGAAAGATCATGCCAGAGATTTTTTTTCAATCTGAATTTGCTGAGATTTATAAATGAAGAGAATGCTGAGTATGAGCCAGAAGAGTGACTTTATCGAATTTCCGTTTCCAGAAGATGATAATGCCACCCGACATATCTGTTGCTGGAATGGACGCTCATTCCCATTTTTTGTTGAACTTGTGACAAAAATGAGTAGGTCGAGTCAAATCCACCCTTGTTTCAACTAGACAAACAATGTCCGGGTCAAGAGAATTCATAAGCATCCTTATTCTATTTATTTTGTTGGCCCTTGAAGAACCCCTACAGTTCCAACACAAAATTTTTAGATACTCAAAAGTCATGTATAAAAACAGAATTAAAAGAAAAGAAAAAAAAACTGAAGTATGATTTCGCAAGAAAAAAAGGATCAATTTGCATTCTCGGGTCCTTCGATCCGTTCATTCTTGGGGCAAGGATTAGCTTTCATCTTTCCTCTCCTCGCTACCGCATCCATATTAGCGTCTTTTTGGACCTGCGCAAAGGGCATATCATGATCAAAGATATCATTGAGAAGGTCCCCTTTCTCAGAACCCCTCCCGGTCTCTGGAGTCCCTGGATGCTATGCATGTGCTGCCGATTTTAGAGCTTAAGAAACTTGATCCACTAGCCTCTCATGGTTTTCCATCATGGGCTTGCTGTCCTGAGATGCCTCCTTTCCTCTATCCAAGGAAGTGATGAGACATGGCATCTCCGAGGTAGGGAGACAAGTTGAATCCCCATCGTCACCATTTCCCGTCTGGCTCTCAGGGTCCTCCAACTGACGGGTGTAGGCAAAGGACCAGCCTAGAGGAAGAGGGACCATTGAGATTTGACAGCGAGCTGACCCCTATCTCCCTATTAGGGTTCTGAGGATGTGCCAGACCTTTTTCTATATAGGTTGCCTCGGGATTGGACTTCAACCAGTCTCGAGGCGGATCAATCTGACCCTCTACTATTCCTCCTCTCCTTGCACTTGTGACCCGACCGCCACGTGTGTCCTGATCTCCTCAGTGGAAGTCCATGTGTTACCCTATCTTTGACACCTCTTCTCTCTGACTCTGAGCACAACTCGTCGGTCCTCGGCCACGGCGTCGAAATCAGCGAAGGCCCACCACCATCCAAGCCCCGAAACCCTCATTCGGATTCTTGGACTCAATCTCTAGCCCCTTCTAAGATTCCAAATCCACCTCTCCACCTCAGTTTTCCTTATTCAGTTGCATATTTTGCATCATAGTTGTACTGTTCTCGTGCTCCAGCCTGTAGTTAGTGTCCTCGACATTGGAGTTGCTTGCCAGAGTAGAGCACATACCAATAGTATGCCCAATTAGATTGCATCTGAAGCAAAAAGATGGAATTTTTTCATACAAGATTGTCACTGGCTTTTCATCCTCCTCCTCGCCAATCCATATCCCTCATTGGAGGGGTTTTGAAAGATCAATTTCTACACATAGTCTCGCATATTTTGCTCTTCCAATGTTCATAGAAGGAACACCCAAATTAATCATATGATCATCCACCCTTAGAACCTTTCCCATGAGTGAGCCCAGGCTTTCGAGTGTTTCCTCCTCCCATTACTCCGTAGGGAGATGATGTAGTTGGATCCAAATCATTGCCGTATCTAGTCTCTCGAATGCAGGTTTGAAGTTTTCCTTCTAAGCCATGAGCTGCAGGACCATTCCATTCACCATCCCTTGTCCATCCCAGAGAAGCTTGTTCACCATCTCTAAAGACTGGCACCTGATATAATAGAACCCATTTGGGAGGTCAGAAATGGAGAATTCCCCCAACTCTCTCCATAGCTTCTTCAGTACCACCCAGACTTGATCTAATAGAAGTGATTTCCCCAGGAACTTCCCATTCAAAGTACTCTGCATCCTATCATGGAGTCTCATTTGAAAATCTCCGTCTGGTTTAAAGCGCAAGTGTTGAAGAGCTTTGAGTCGATCAAAACACTCTCTTGTATTCATTTGTGTATTCGAACTCTCGCTACTTGCAAGACGTCCTCACAGAGGACCTATGCCAATTGATCCAAAAGCCGTTGGCATGGCAAAGGAGTTGGAGGCCCTGGATGAGAATTACACTTGGAAAGTTATTGATTTGCCAACTTAAAAAAAGTCAATAGGCTGCAAATGGGTATTTAAGATTAAATTCAAGGCTGATGTGAGTGTAGAGCAATGTAAGCCACGGTTGATTGCCAAAGGATTCACTCAATAAGAAACAATATTTTCTCCTATTATTAAAATGACCACTATTCATTGTCAGATTTCTATCGTAGTCAATAACAAATGGAATCCTTTCTAACTCGATGTAAATAATGTTTCTTTTTTTTTACATAGGGACTTAACGAAAGAGATATATATGTCCCCCGGAATGCAATTGGATTGTGCAATGGAGGTTTGTAGGCTTTATAAATCTCTCTACGGGCTTAAACAAGCTTTGTGACAATGGTATTCAAAGCGTACATCTTCCCTTATTAATTTGGGTTATGCGCAATCCATGAATGATTATTCTTTGTTCATTAAGAAAAGAGGACTTCGGTCGTTTTTGTAGCTACCTATGTAGATGATGTCTTGTTCACAGGAGATGATTTAGCTGAAGTTGCTTAAGTGATGCTTGGACTGAATTTAAGATTAAAGATTTGGGCATACTTCATTTATTTCTTGGGATTGGATTCCTAAGAACTGGGATGATAAAAAGTTTATGGCAAATGAAGGAGAGTTGTTGACAGATGTAGGGGAGTATTGGAGGTTAGTTGGAAAACTCAATTATCTGATGCATACTCATCCAGATTTACCATTTGCAATTCATTATCTCTCTCAGACAGCATTTGCATGTTCCACCCACATCTTATCCAAAAGCAGCCTGTCATGTTTTACCATATGTGAAGAGAAATTCTGCACAAGGTTGTTGTTAAATGACAGTCCTCATTTTGATCTTGTTGCATTTTGTGACCTTAATTGAGCTACTTGCCCAGAAACTAGGAGATTTGTTACTGGGTATTTGGCAAAATTGGGGGCAATTTGGTTTCTTAAAAATCCAAGAAACAGTAAAGTATTTCATTGGCATTGGCAAAAGAAGAAATTCTGCCCTTACAAGCAATTACAACAGAGTTAAGTTGGCTTGTGAGGTTATCAATTTAGCTTCAAATTGACATTTCCATTGCTGTTTCAATTCTGGTGATAGTATGCTTATTGTAAAACAATAGAATATCTGTCACTTTGTCTGCAAAAAATTGCTTGCAAGATTTTATTTCTCTTCATCATATTGCTCCCAATGAACAGCATACATATTCATAAAAAAATAATCCATTAAAAAAAAATTAAATTGTCATTGTCCGAAAAATACTAGATTTTTATAAAGCTTGATGGTCATATGCAACTTTCAAATGATCTTCTCGGTCGTCAGTTCTTTCTTCTTAAAGGAAAAACAATAAAAGTATTATTAAATATTTTTGCATTTATATTTATTATATTCGAACATAATGGAAGAGGATTAACAAATGTAGACAAAATAAGGGTGTGATTGTACCCTCGGCTGCACGGCTATGTAGGCAAGTGCGCATCATGCTACCGAGAGCTTGAAGACACGTGCATGCAAAATTCACGATGACGTGTTCACTTTGTGTTGTGTGCCAAAAACAAAGTGCCGCTCATCTTGTTTTGAGTTTGCAACGGGTTTTCACATTAACATTATGATTCTTATGAGTACGTCTCGCAAGCGGTAAGAGTTTGATTCTACAGAATGAGAATGCATGTCTGAGAACTGTAAGCACAAACTATGAATGATCGAAAAAAGTTTAAATCCACAGAGTAAAAATACATGTCTAAAAACTGTGAATATGAATTGTGAATAATCCCAATATACGCACATTCCTATTTTAATTTAGTGAGACCATTAGAGTAATTGCCCACCAAACACCAATTTCGTCTTTTGGAAAATAAATAAGTTAGAGAAAAAAACGCACAAAGACTAAACCACTCAATTCAGATAAAAGACATAAATTCAATCAATTTTGCTCAATTATAGAAAATTGAGATTTAGACTCCCTTTCAAAACATGTTAAACACTAGTTTGGATATGTAGTTGCCCATCTACTTTATCTCAAAAGAAAAAAGAACAAAAACTGAAGAAGAAGAAGAAGAAGAAGAAGCAGCAGCAGCAAATTCATTCAATTAACTTCTCATCCCACTGGAAAGAAAAAAAATATCAACAATAAAGGAAAGACTGTTTGAAGTACAAAAATACAGAAACAGGCCCTCTGTTCATCTCATATTAGCAATAAATGACCAGCAGACGATGAAGAGAGTCCAAAGTTGAAAATGGGCACTAACAATTACAAACAGATGATGATAATTCAATCAATACTCTTCCTAACCTGCAATCTTATAGGTGGGATTAACAAGGTTATCGAGGCCAGAAACAACTTGAATTGATTCAATTACATCTCCCACCTTGAGATCCGCTAAAAAATCCTCATTCTCTGTCACGTAGCCGAAGACGGCATATCGGCCATCCAATATGTTAGCATTGCTCGGAGTGAGTTCACTTTCCTTCAAAAGCCAAAACACTTGGCTAGAAGCAGAATTGTTCTCGAATTCCTGTAGTAAGTTCGCCGCATAAATTTCACGCGTACTAAAAAAATCTTATCGTTGTAATCCTTGAGCAAAATTAATTAAACTTTGGTATGGTTCTTACATCTCTTGCCATTGCCATTGTTCCGAATGCGTTAAACGGAAGCCGTGTTTGAGATTTGTAAAGACCTAGCTCCTGACGGGGATGTAAATGGAAATGACATGAATCAGAAAGAATGTGAACTAGAAATATTGCAATTATGGCTCTTAAACTGTGATAACTTTCATCATTTCCAATGCAAATTCTAGCTTCGATTATTTTACAATAGACATATAGCAAAACTTACTTCCAATGTTGCACCATATACAGGTGTCTTCGCTCCACTGACCATGATTTCTAGTGGAATTGTTCGCATTTTTTCTGTACTGGGATCAATGAAACCATCTGCAGGTCCATCAGGATCTCCAGTTTGAACTACAAAACCATCAGCTGCGCCAAAATCACATCAAATGCTGACCTTTATTTCTTCATGGTAATGTAAGTCGTGCAGAGATTGGGTTTATAAGAAACTTAAGAATAAAAATACCTCTTTGGATTTCCATGCCATCATAGAAGTGTCTTTCCACTAGATCTACAAAATTCCCTGCTGTTACTGGGGCATTGTACCCATCCAAAACTATGTGAAATACACAGTCCTGTATGTTAGGGTTGTCCTTAACCTTAACTTTCATGTCCACTGTTGCTCTCCCCTTCAAAAGAGGCATATTGCTATATTCTTCAGGAATTTCGTATGGAAAACCATCCACCATATCCTCTTCAACACTGCAGAAATCCAATGTCCCAGGAAGATCTCAGCTGCAGTCAATAAGAATGATCTATATGAGAATAGTGCCTTTAAAGAAGGCTTCTGTGACTGTTTTGCATACTAGTCTGAACTAAAGTTAAATTTTGACCATGACAATGCATTATCAAATACTCTGCAAGAAAATTTAATGATTGTAATTACACCACATCTTGTCAATTGGACAATAGATGAACTAAAACTCATGTTGATGATGGTTATGATCTAAATACAGCTAGGAAAAATTGTTCCTACTTAATGGTCAAAATAAAATGCAAAGCTCATAATATTCCCCTAATCCTCAAATGATTAAAATGCTCTTAATCTAATCCCTATGCAAGTAAAGTCAGATGAAATAAGATTTCTGTCATAAACAGTATCACAGGTTTGCTATAAACAACCATTGGATCTACAAATATTGCTTCACACTATCTAGAATCCTATCTGACCTGATTGAATGAGATGATTATTTGGCAAGCAGGAAAGATCAAGAAGAGATTATATTGAAATATCATAAGAAGAAAAAGGTACAGTGGCTTCTGAAGATACAACAATGTTCATGGAGATTCGGCCTATGAAAACAAGTAGAGTTGACCTTCCAATAAATCCTCTCAATTCCTCTTTGAGCCTCAAATGATCCTCAAGAAATAGCCCCTCAATCTTTATATCTCTTGGATGCTCTCGCAGTTCCATTTATGCCATGGTTGACCAAATCCAGTGAGATCAAATGGTGAATAAACCAAAGGCTCTCCGTATAATAGGGACAATCTTCCTTAGATCCAAACTGAAGAAAATCAAGGACATACTCCCTCTGGAATCTTCTTATGTTATTATTAACAATCAACTTTCTGCTCTAATAGTACTAATAATGAGCTATTAGGGAGATTGGAAATAACAGCAGCTTGCTAACCTCTGAAAATACTTTTTCTCCAAAATTTTTCTAAAATGTATGGCTTAGAAATTGTTCACATGGGTTTCCTTTCTATCTTTGATAGAGAATAAAGATAGATACTAGAAAAGAACTATTTAGCAATGAGATTTTGTTAATTAACTTGCTATCCCACAGCCCAGAAATTCAGAAGCGCTGAAACCATAGACAGGGTTACTCCGTTTCCTCAACAACTGTAGCAGGTCATACAGATGCATATGCACAATATTACAATACTTCCTGTAAGAGTCCCGACACAATTTTGCACTTTAGCATGGCCTATAGATGCATAGGAAAAAAGACAACTTTTGAACTTCCCATGATATCACCTTAAAAGCAATTGGTTCAATTTTTGTTTGCAGAAAACAAGATTAGTCAATACCAGAGCAAATATGTACAGGGTTAATGACAGTGTCTAAAACATTAAATCATAAACACAAACCCTTGCCATTATGGTTGAGTGAGTTTTTAACAAACATCAGACACTTGAATTTGTGTATCTGGTTTGCAAGGAAACCTTTTTTTTAACTTTCAAAAAAGGATATGCACATTTACCATGCTATGACCTTCGGAAAAATGATAATTGCGATAATCCTTGTATAAGTGGATTAAATGATATCTTATAACCATACCTAGTGTTTGAGGGGAAGATAACCCTTTATGCTTCTGTACTATGAAGAGCATAAGCTCAACGAAGCCATATGATGGAAGATAGATTCATAAATTCAGAACAAACTTCCTTTAGTTTTATGTAACAATCATTTGATTAATTTGAGCAAATGCTTTTACACTAGTTGTAAGCCTATGCGCTTCCTAAGGTTTGCTCAAACAAGCTTTCATGATCAAAGGAGTATTGACCCACTAAAAAGGAGTTCACAAGAACTTGATGTTTAAGGTTATCAAAGAGAATCTAATATTTTATCAACTGGTGCAGATATCAATCAATAAGAAAACTAAATGTTAACCAATGCTCCAAATAAAGAAAGATAAATTATAGAAAAACTTATGATTGATAAAATTTTTAAGGCTACTTAATATGGGTTTAGCATTTGTATGCTCTGAGCATCAAAGCTTGTTTTATTCATGACGATCTGTTACAGTATATTTTCAGGGCTATCTCCTTCTATTTCCATTTTAGATAATAGAAGCATAAAGCATATTCCAAGCATATTTCAATGTTTAAAGAAAGAATAGCAATAAACGAACAACAATATACTTTTTATTCACCTGCCAACATACTGCAAGAGTTCCTTTTGCTTTGGTGCCACTGCATCTCTATTCCTTTCCTCTACAATGTTTTGGAGCTCATCCATACCATTTTCAAGTTTATCAAGCAGCTCCTTTCCATGTTCTTTCTTTGATTCAGCGATACCAGACAAAATCATAGTTTTACCTTCAGTTAGTGAACGAGATGCCTGCCTCAAATTCTACAATTTAAAACAAGTAATTGTGTTATGCAGATGGTCCAACCACTGCAATGAAAGTCAGGAAACACACACAGCATCTAACTTCACATAGTTGATAAGGTTGATGCCAAATTAAATATCGCACAACTTGATCTAACCAGTACATTATGCAATGATGTTTCACAAGTGAAACAAACTTACTTCTAACTGGTCAGTAAGAACATAATTGAGTAAACAGAAAAAAAAAAAAGAGCAATGGGAAGTGGAGGCTAAGAAAAAGTAATTTGCATAAATATCTTGCAATAACTAACAATCGAATTTATAAACCATCTAAGTTCAACTTACAAGTATACTCCTTAAAAAACAAATCTTTTTCAACATAACCTCCAAATGCTGGACTTCAAAGAAGAAAAGATAAAAGTAGAGGAATGCTGAATAACAGCTTATGACTACCAAACCAAATATATCAATGCTTCTATACATTATAATCTAATATCAAATAAATGAAATATGAGGAATTTTCCTTTCCAAGCCTCCCTCAAAAATAAAAAACTAATAATTTGTCTCTAATTTTGCCACTTCTTAGCTTCATAGTCATTCAAAGCATATCAACAAAACCAATCCAAAAACCAAAGGGTCCAAGGAGTCGTGAGAATTTGCTTACTCTCTCAACCAAATCCAATGACTTGACCCCAGACACCTTGAGACTATCAGTGATATCCTCAAGAGGCTTCTGAACCTCCCGTATAGCCTTGTTGTCAATCGGCAACGCATATCTCAGCAACGCATTGGGATCCTTGATAGGAGGTCCGGATATCAGCACAGATACATCCGGCAACACAGGACCGCCTAAAGGCGCAGCAAAAGCCGATAGATCCAACTCCATAGCACTCGCAGCCAATCCAATAGCAAAAGCGATCGAAAACGCACACTCCTTCAACCCATATTTGCTCAATTTCTGCAAGAAAAACCTCATAAAAATCAATTCAAAGAAATACATTTCCTCTCGTTTCCACTAGTCGGTACCTTCTCTTGGAGATTGAACCGAGGTGGCTCAGTCGAGGAGCAGCGGAATCCGAGGCGGCGGGTGGGGAGGGTTGCTCGGCGGCCATGGAAGCAGATGGTGGTTGATGAGAGATATGGTTTGGGAGAGGAGAAGGAGCAGCAGAGCATGGTCGCCATTGGATCTAAGGTTTCTAGAGGGAAGAGGAGGAGAAGAGGGGGAGATAAGGGGGAGAGAGAGAGAGAGAGAGAGAGAGACGATGGATGAGGACCAGTGAGAATTAAGAGAAGGCGAAGTTGGTCCCCAACCTTTGGATAAGCCAGCCGTGCGAGAGGGAGGGGGGAGGGGAGGAACTTCAGTCTCTAGCTTCTTTGTGGTGTACACGTGGCAGATGTTTATTGCGTTTATGGAAATTAATTTAAAATATATTTCTTTTATTAAAACAGCATGAAAAATCTAACCACTAATATAAAAAAATAAATAATTTTATAATGTTATAGCATAATTTATTAAAATTAAGGGTTAAATAATAAATTTTATAAAAACCCCTACTAAAAAATATAAATTTTTTCATATAGTATATAAACTAATTGAAAACACCCAAAAAGTAAAAAATACATTTAAGAGAAAATTTTATATTGCATAAAATAATTGATAAAAACGAAAATTACTGTTCACCCATCGCGAATTTCAAAACTACTAAAAACCCCTCCAACTTTTTGCACACACCGGACATTACCTCCGTTATAGTTTACTTTCCTTCTACCCCCTACCCGTCACTTTAAATGTGTCTTTGGTATGAAATTTCATTTTTGCCATTGGAAATTGTGGGAAAAAAACCCGCCCGATCACATCACGTCATGTCCGCCCTTAATGCATACAATTGTGGGTTTTTCCCTTTCATACTGGCTTTTTGTGAAAGAAAGTTTAGAAGGTGAATTATATCTTCTTCTTGTTCTTGTTCTTCTTCTTCTTCTCATTTGGTTTGTTGGATCTGAGGTCTGCCCGTTCGCTAATATTATGGAGAGTTTTTGTGCTATTGCTAGATACAACGAGGAGGGACGAGTGCCGATGTTCACGCGGCCCGACTACTTGGGAGTCGGTGTTAGCCGAGATATGTCGGAGATGGGGTCTCAATACTTCCCATGTGAGGGTGAAGTTTATCACACACGATGGACATAATACGGTTTGCCCGATAGAGAACGAGGTCGACTTCCGAGCATGTGTCATGTTTTTTCCATCTTAAAAGGCGGTGTAGTTGATCTTGTTGTCAAGACGGATGGCGTGCCATCGCATCCCTCTTGAAAACGAGATCTTCTCGTGGTAATGTGTTAGTCTCGGACATTTATGTAGTTGTATATGTTAGGTATTGTTTAGTAATTTCCTTCTCTGTTTAAGTTAGACAAGTTACCGTTTAATATTGGATTTCACCGTGTAAGTTGTCATGATATCTTTGTTTAAACATTTTATGTACCGTTTACATTATGGAGTCTCTGTTTAAATATCTACGTTAACGTTTATAATTTGTAGTTACCGTTTAACAAAATGGAGTTTATGCTTAAATCCTGATCGTTTTCGTTTGAACCGAAGTGTTGCCGGGAATTCGGAATGCGGGAGCGCTTCGTTCCACCTCATGGCGACCACGACGGTCTTGCATGCGTACCTTCCTCGTCGGAACAACCTGAAATCTTTGTTGTTGGATGTCGGACAACGTTTTGAAGGCGTTGAACATTTCGGAGACACTTCGAAATTTTACCATCAAACGGAATTTTGACTTCAAATTTGTAAAGAACGAAAAACACCGGGTCATTGTGGAATGCTCTACCAGTGGTTGTAAATGGCGCGTTCACACATCAAAGGAATATAACGAAATCAATTAAGAATCAAGACAATTGACCCGTCACACACTTGCGATGGTGGAATTGGCTCGGCGTCACACCCGAAAGCGTCCAAAAAATGGGTAAGCGCACGAGTGATCCGAAGCTCAAAGACCGGCCCTTGTACAAGGCCATCGACATTCGAAGGACATGTTGCGGGAGCATGGTGTCCATATTCCATACAAAATGAGGCTTGGTTGGGAAAAGAACATGCCGGGTGACCCTCGACGGCGCGATGTCTCCAGCTATGACTTGTTGCTTTGGTACGTCGATAAGGTGGTTGAGATGAACCCGGTGACATTGCGTTTGTGGATAGAGACGGTGAGCGGTTTAAACGTTCGCTCTTCTCTTTTAGCGCGTGCATTTTAGGATTCACGCGGGCATGCAGAGCCGCTTGTTTCTCGATGGTACCCACCTCCCCGGGAAAATACCGGGGTACTCAGTTGGGTACCACGAGGAAAAGATGGGAACAATGGTTTCTTCCACGTCGTCTTTGCTATTGTCGACAACGAGACCGACGCCAATTGGACGTGCTTCATTTCCAAGTTAGATGATGCTTTACACGACGAAGGAGATTACGAAGAGATAATTACATTCGTGTCGGACAGAGTCAAAGGGCCTTGTCAACGCTATTGCTAGAGTCTTCCCTTCATCCCCACATGCATACTGCCTTTGACACTTGGAGGCCAATTTTATAAAAGCCAATGTCAGACTTGGGAAGGCATTGAGGGAGGAGTGCTGGTCTACATACTTTCGTATTGCGTGGGCATCGACGGCTAAAGAATTCGATGACACCGTCAATGAACTGCAGGCCGCATCACCCTAAGCCTATCAGTGGTTGATTCATAAGTCGGACATGTCACATTGGTCAAATTATTCTGTTCAAAGGCTGAACGCCTGGGGGAGATGTATTCAAATGTCGCGGAGTCGTTCAATGCGTGGATCAAAGAAGCTCGTCATTTGCCGGTGACGAAAATGGTCAACGCGATAAAGTATTCGAATGTTGATCATATATACCGCTTAAACTTTTGCTTTATCATTTAACAAACATTGTACGTATTTAAAATACCCCATACGTGTTTCAATATCATTTTACGTGTTTAACTTTCTCGGATTACCGTTTAGTTTTTTATAATCTTGTTTAAAACTATGATTTTATGTTTAAGTATCAATATCTTCACTTTAATTTCTTTAAAATTTATGAACTTCATTGTACGGGTTCAAGTCGTGCGCATGTTATGCACTCGCCGTGAGTAAGCGAACAAATGGGAGACCTACTTATGCCCGGACATGCATTCGAAGGTTGAGGCGCTTGTTGAGGATAGCCGAAGTCTTCATGTTGGTCGCCTTGTCGATGATCGTTACGAAGTGATTGACCGGTGTGACAACTCTGCAGGATCTTGCCACTCTAATTTGCTCATGTCGCGGATGGCAAGTTTTTGGTATCCCGTGCAAACACGCTTGCGCTGCAATAATACGAGATGGACACCAACGTCCATCGTTTTATAAGCGGCTACTTCACCGTCCACACTTACAAGTTGGCGTATAAGGAAGCTATATTCCCCATACCCGACAATGAGCGGTCTACGGACGAAAATTGCGATCTGCGTTTGCGGCCACTGTGACGAGAAAGCAACCTGGGCGTCCTAGACGAAGGAGGATCGAGAAGGCATTTGAGGTCCGCGAGTTACATTACGGCCCGTTGCCATGCATCCGGGCACAATCGAAGATCCCGCAATGAAACCGTCGCCGACTAACAACATTGTGAAGGAATAATTTATGAATGAAAGACATTTGTTTCAGGTGTAAACGTTTGATATTTAAAGAGGGACGTATATATTTAAACGTAGGGTCCGGATGTTAAACGGTAACTCTTATGCTTAACGGGTAACACACATATTTAAACGAGAGACACCGTAAATCAAACTGGAATCATATTTTCTAAAAGGTAACGCAAATATTTAAACCCCGACATCGTATTTTAAAAAGAGAGCACTTTACTTTACTTAGGAACATTGAAACTTAAAACGTTTATAATCGAACATTCTTTGCAAGGAATGAGAGGTATTAAAAAATATAACCGTTACATGAACAACGGTATGCGAGGCAGCATACTTTACTTTCGAGATGAGCAACGTCCTTTGCGGGTATCCGTAATTTAAACATAGACGACTTCATTTTGGGATTCATTCATATTTCACCTTATTCACGGAATGTGAAAATGGAAACATAGTCGTTTATATGGACAGTGCTTCATTAGAACATAGCCGTTTAAATAGTACATCCTCGCAATGAAACTGTCGCAGAGTAGGTATTGCAAGTGACCCCTATTTTTAAACATGGAGTGTTTCATTATCTAGTTCTGTATGTTAATTATTATTTAATTATCGAAGCCATATTTAATTACATGAGAGGACTGTTTACAAACGGAGTTCTCATTGTATTTGAAGTTATCGCTTAAGAAGTAGTTTCCTTGCTTAAAAATTGCACGGTTTCTTTTGAACCGAAGTGTTGGCGGACATTCGGAATCTTGTAATGAAATTGTCTTCGAGTAGGCGTTGTAGGTAAATAATTCTTGAAGGGAACAAATAAGTTTTGCGTGTTTACTTTTTATATTTAAACGAGATGACTTAGCAATTTAATTCTCGTTCTTTGTAACTTAAATGGGGTCACCGAATGTTAAACGTAAACGGGTATTATCTACAGGGTGTCACAAATGAGGTTAAATGGAGACGTTGTTTGCTACGAAGAGAAGCGTGATTTTAAACGTAGTCCCCGATATTTAAGCAATACAATTAACATTTAAACAATTTAAGTCGGGTACACAAGAGTACAACCCCGTTGGACTAACACAGTACATAATCATGATGTGACCATGTCATTGGGAAAGAATAAATTGAATTTAAATTAATAGCGAGAAGAAAACTTAAGTGGAGTATTCCCCCTCGTGCAAATGTATTACTACTTACTCACATTTAATTTGATATTTGAATTTGAAACGTCGGATGTCACCTCATCGATAAGCTGTTACCGCCCTCATCGATAACCAATGGCAATTGATTTCATTAATTGCATCGTGGAATTTGATAGTCATTACCGCCCTCATCGATAACGGATGGCAATTGAATTCAAACGCCAAAGATTCGGATTTCTATTTAAACAAGACGCCGAGATGGAGTTAAACATCCGGACATATCCGTAACGAAGAAAATGTATAAGTCTCTCCTCAATGAGCTCGCCGGAAGAAGCGGCTGCCCTCGCCCAGTACTCCATCGTCGGGGGAAGGCCCCGACCACGGCTCCGTCTTTCGACGACGGTGTCGGTCGGCGGCACATCCTTCTCTAGTGCTGAGCCTGCGACAAGTTCCAAGCATACCCAAAACCTTCTTGCTTGAGTTCGCGTTAAAGCAGCCTATGTCCCCCGTCCAGTGGGAAGGGACAGGCTGCTCGTCCCCCGCCGTGTCCCCCTCTGCTCCCCATTGCGCCACTGGACGCTAGCTGCTGCCCTCCCAGTACTCCAACGGGGCCTTCCTCCTCCCTCTCCACATTACTCCAAGCAATGACAAGTTGAAGTGGTTCTTCGAAGACTTCCTCCACGAGCTAGCAACAAAGGAAGTATTTCTTCGCTGCAAAACTAGAAGGAATCAAAAAACGAAGGGCCCACGTCGAGAAAAGCTTGCTCCAAGCTATGAAGGGGGCAAAAATAGATGACTAATAGTTGTACTCCCCTTTGTTTTCATTTTGAAAAATAAGAACCCTTGTTTTGTGTTATTTTCTTAATGATGTCCGTTAAATGCAACCTTGTTATCTTTATTTGAAAATTTACGTATTTGGTACCAACTCGGTAATCTTAAGTAGAGACACAATATTTTAACCAGACACACATAATGTTAAACGGAGACTCGAAAAGGAAGCGGAGAACGTTATTTATATAGTGTAACTCAATATTTCAACACGAGAGATCGTCGTTTGAGAGAGATAAATGGAGACAATACCTACTACATAGAGAATATGTATAGTCAACATAGTAAAAGAAAGTTAAATGAAGACTCTAGTATCAAACGATGTCACATATATTTAAATGGAAATAGGAATCTTTGGCGGGAGAACCTAACGTTAAACGAGAACGCGGCATATTAAACGGGAAACCTTATCGGTTAAATGAATGTTTTAATAGCAGGCGTCATATTTAACGAGATGTACTTAATTTTACAATTGCAAGTCAAGCAAAGAATGCGAAGTATAAAGATATACGGATGGTGAACAGACGATAGTATATTTACATTGGAAAGCCTTGCCACCTTAGTCGCAAACACCGAGTTGAATATAAAATAAAAATTAGCAACCGAGACGTATTTTTTCGTTAACTCCGGTTAGAAGTTATGTGGTTTCGGTTGAAGCTTGGTTAATGTTATACAACTTAGGTCGAGGGAGAAAATCTGTTTTATTGTCAAGCATTGATATTTAAATAGAGACAGCGAAAATTAAATAAAGACTAGTAACCTCGGATATGGTCACTTGTATGTTAGGTAGAGAAAATGACAGGTTAAACGGGTACGTCTAGTATTTAAAGAGACGGCTTTTTTTTAAACGGGGTCGGTGAATATTACACGGGGATCCATATTATTTAATTGTAACACAATATTTTAATTTTGACATCGTCGTTTTAACGAGATATACTTCATTTCATAAAGCAAGACGGTGACCCATAAACGGTACAATCAAGAGTTAAGCAAAGAATGAATTGAATTTGAAAGAATAACGAGCAATAGTAAATTTACATTGACATATCCGCCATGTCGCTAGCAAAGAATGAATTGAATTTAAAAAATAATGACGAAACTTTTTACATTTAGTAAAGAATGCCAATGATAAAGAATTCTACTTCCCCGAAGGTGGAGGCATCCCTTTTTGTTGGATGCCTGGCGCGCGCCCTTTCTTAAGTATGAGGGCAGTGTACTTTAATCTCAGATAAGAGACTTCCGTACGCGTTATGTGTAGCTTCTCGCCCAGGAGTAATTGCTCTATAAACTGCATGACGTACACGGTGCAGTCGACACTTTCTTTTATTTGTCGCTGTGTTTCATTGTCATAAACAAGCGGGTAATGTTTGGTCACCGTCTCTCCGTACTCCATTTCGAAACAGGTATCGAATAGTTCCCGCTGTCGAGGTGTACAACTTGAGGTTAGAATAACAACCATCTATGAAACTCTATAAATCTATACATTCAGATCGCAATGAACTTACCATTGCAACCGCGTCTTTGTCGTACTCTTCACTTTGGCATGAAGTGTAATGCATGTACTCTTGGTTGTTATTGTCGAGCACCACGACATGGAAGTGGCCATTCATGATTATGGGAAGGATGGCAATGTCAACGTTATGAACGACTTTGGTGGCATCTCCGATCATAGCTAAAGTCGTCTCATGTGTGTCTTCCTGCTTTGACATAAACAAAGCCAGTGGTCGTGTGATATAGGCGCGCTTCTTGTAGGGATATAGTACTCGCGGTCGGTGACTTTTGTATTATGCACACGAAGGCGTCTATCACATCATCTGTCACCATCTCTTTCCCGTCGAGTAGTAAGAATAGGTTGGCCCGTGTGGTGCCGACATAGTCATTCCTCCAC